>JBBDGP010005870.1:0-28418 GCA_037952835.1 Lithobates septentrionalis | reverse complement strand
AACATGTTGGCAGAGAGACCGCCTGGGTGGGTTGGTATTTTCCAGTCCTGGTTTAGGCCCTTTCTGCGAGACTGGGAAAATGGTGGGCCAGTGAAAAGCCTGAGGGTCAGGCATGAACAGCTCCCGGCTTATGTTGCCCCGTGTTTGAAAATGCTTCGGCAGTGGCAAGTAACAGCAGCAGAAGTCAGATCTCTTCCAAGGAAACTTCTTGAGAAGCGGATTATGAGCTTTGCTTTTTGCGAGCCACTGGCCTTGAGGGATTGCCCAAGCCTGGTTTTGGGGGTGGGTTTGCGATTGATTAATTTGGAGAGAATCCCAATGAAGTTTAGGGATCAGGCTTGGCTTGCCTTTCATGGAAAACTATATGTGAAGGGCAACTTGAAGTTTCTTTCCATGAGTGATCGGGGCTGCCCGAGAGTGGAGTGTGGAGGAGTGGTGGAGTCCATGGATCACTTTCTACTTCAATGCCCTTTTAATATAGAGGTGTACAAGAGGGTTGGGAGGGCTCTGAGTATACCCTTCCTCCCCCATATGAGTTATGCAGAGTGGGTGTATGGGGCAATCCAGACTCGTCGGGATTATGATTTGGAAACACTTTTTTTAGTTAGTCTGGTAGTCCGTTATTTCACGTGGAGTGCACGGTGTCAGGTATCCTTACGGAGTAAAATCCTCCCTGTCGAAGTAGTGGTGCAGGACATTCTGGGTGAGGTTGGGAAGATTCGGGGTCTTGAGAAAGGCAGGTGGCAGCAGGAGGCCTGGATAAGGGCGTGGAGGAATATCAGGACTCTGTAGCTGCTGCCTGTTGATCTCGGGGTGTGCGGCTTTTCTTTGTATTCTTCATTCACTCCCCTAGATTTTCAAGATGAAATATATTTTTGATAAAAGGCTCCATGCATGGTGACGGTGATGTTCCTTAGTCTGGCTCTCCCATAGGGATTATGTAGTACGCAATTTGGTTTGTACCATTTATAATGTTCTTGTTTTGTATTATCATATTCAATTATTTTGTAAATATGTTTTATTTATTTATTATGGTTTTATTGTATATAAGTTGTTGTTTGTAAGATTTTCAATAAACAAAATTAACCCCTCATAATGGGCACAGCGGGTGTGCAGACCCGGGAACTCAGCACAGGGATGATGGGAACCCCTCATAATGGGCACAGCGGGTGTACAGACCCGGGAACTCAGCACAGGGATGGTGAGAACCCCTCATAATGGGCACAGCGGGTGTACAGACCCGGGAACTCAGCACAGGGATGGTGGGAACCCCTCATAATGGGCACAGCGGGTGTACAGACCCAGGAACTCAGCACAGGGATGGTGGGAACCCCTCATAATGGGCACAGCGGGTGTACAGACCCGGGAACTCAGCACAGGGATGATGGGAACCCCTCATAATGGGCACAGTGGGTGTACAGACCCGGGAACTCAGCACAGGGATGGGAGAACCCCTCATAATGGGCACAGCGGGTGTACAGACCCAGGAACTCAGCACAGGGATGGTGGGAACCCCTCATAATGGGCACAGCGGGTGTACAGACCCGGGAACTCAGCACAGGGATGGAGGTAACCCCTCATAATGGGCACAGCGGGTGTACAGACCCGGGAACTCAGCACAGGGATGGTGAGAACCCCTCATAATGGGCACAGCGGGTGTACAGACCCGGGAACTCAGCACAGGGATGGTGGGAACCCCTCATAATGGGCACAGCGGGTGTACAGACCGGGGAACTCAGCACAGGGATGGTGGGAACCCCTCATAATGGGCACAGCGGGTGTACAGACCCGGGAACTCAGTACAGGGATGGTGGGAACCCCTCATAATGGGCCCAGCGGGTGTACAGACCCGGGAACTCAGCACAGGGGTGGTGGGAACTCCTCATAATGGGCACAGCGGGTATACAGACCCGGGAACTCAGCACAGGGATGGTGGGAACCCCTCATAATGGGCACAGCGGGTGTACAGACCCGGGAACTCAGCACAGGGATGGTGGGAACCCCTCATAATGGGCACAGCGGGTGTACAGACCCCGGAACTCAGCACAGGGATGGTGGGAACTCCTCATAATGGGCACAGCGGGTGTACAGACCCGGGAACTCAGCACAGGGATGGTGGGAATCCCTGATGATGGGTGGAAAGGTGGAATGTGATGATGGTGGTGGGGTTGGCGCTCTCACCTCGGGCTCACCACATCTTGTGGCATCTGGAATAACTCCTGAAGTTTGCTCTCCTGGCCGACGCCCACCTTCACCACGTAGGAGCTGGGGTCCACCGTGCACTCCCAGTAGTACCGGCCCTGAGTGATGGCGACATCCCCGAGCACCAACTCCATGGAGACGTGGCAGCTGGTCATTAGGCGCTCGGCGGCAAACAGCATGGGGACCCCCGGGACGCTGCGCACTGCCCGCCGGTCCTTGCTGACCACCAGGCGGTCCCTCGGGAAGCCACAGCTGCTGTCCAGGAAGAAGTTTAGCACTGCAGAGAGAGAGAAGAGTTAAGGTGAGCATAAGGGTTAGAGTTAGAGTTAGGGTTAGAGTTAGGTTAGAGTTAGGGTTGGGGTTAGGGTTAGGGTTAGAGTTAGAGTTAGGGTTAGAGTTAGGGTTAGAGTTAGGGTTAGAGTTAGGGTTAGAGTTAGGGTTAGAGTTAGGGTTAGAGTTAGGTGTAGGGTTAGGGTTAGAGTTAGAGTTAGGGTTAGAGTTAGGGTTAGAGTTAGGGTTAGGGTTAGAGTTAGGATTAGAGTTAGGGTTAGAGTTAGGGTTAGAGTTTGGGTTAGGGTTAGAGTTAGAGTTAGGGTTAGAGTTAGGGTTAGAGTTAGGGTGGAAGTTAAGGTGGAAGTTAGGGTTAGGAGCATTGGGGTTAAAGCTATGGTTAGCATTAGGGCTAGTGTTAGGGTTAGTATGAGGGTTAGGGTTACACTAAGGGTTGGAGTTAGGAGCAGCATTAGCATTAAGTAAAGTTTTAACATTAGGGTTAGGGTTGGGAGCAGTGCTTGGAGTAGTGTTAAGGTTAGGAGTAACATAGGAATTAACCTTAAAGCTAGTAATATCCTTAGGGTAGGAGTGGTGTTAGTATTAATAGAAGCTTTAGGAGCAGCATTATCGACAGAGTTACTGTAATGCCGCGTATTGTTAGATAATGCCCCCTAGGGTTAGAGTTAGGTTAGAGTTAGGGTTGGGGTTAGGGTTAGAGTTAGAGTTAGGGTTGGGGTTAGAGTTAGGGTTAGAGTTAGGGTTAGAGTTAGGGTTAGCGTTAGGGTTAGGGTTAGCGTTAGGGTTAGAGTTAGGGTTAGAGTTAGGGTTCAGAGTTAGAGTTAGGGTTAGAGTTAGAGTTAGGGTTAGAGTTAGGGTTGGGGTTAGAGTTAGGGTTAGGGTTACAGTTAGGGTTACAGTTAGGGTTAGAGTTAGAGTTAGGGTTAGAGTTAGAGTTAGGGTTGGGGTTAGAGTTAGGGTTAGAGTTAGTGTTAGAGTTAGGGTTAGGGTTAGAGTTAGAGTTAGAGTTAGGGTTAGAGTTAGGGTTAGAGTTAGGGTTAGAGTTAGGGTTAGAGTTAGGGTTAGAGTTAGAGTTAGAGTTAGGGTTAGAGTTAGGGTTAGAGTTAGGGTTAGAGTTAGGGTTGGGGTTAGAGTTAGGGTTAGAGTTAGAGTTAGGGTTGGGGTTAGAGTTAGGGTTAGAGTTAGGGTTAGGGTTAGAGCTAGGGTTAGAGTTAGGGTTAGAGTTAGAGTTAGGGTTAGAGTTAGAGTTAGGGTTAGAGTTAGAGTTAGAGTTAGGGTTAGAGTTAGGGTTAGAGTTAGGGTTAGGGTTAGAGTTAGGGTTAGAGTTAGGGTTAGAGTTAGGGTTGGGGTTAGAGTTAGGGTTAGAGTTAGAGTTAGAGTTAGGGTTACAGTTAGGGTTACAGTTAGGGTTAGAGTTAGAGTTAGGGTTAGAGTTAGGGTTAGAGTTAGGGTTAGAGTTAGGGTTACAGTTAGGGTTAGAGTTAGAGTTAGAGTTAGGGTTGGGGTTAGAGTTAGGGTTAGAGTTAGGGTTAGAGTTAGGGTTAGGGTTAGAGTTAGGGTTAGGGTTAGAGTTAGGGTTAGAGTTAGGGTTGGGGTTAGAGTTAGGGTTAGGGTTAGAGTTAGGGTTAGGGTTAGAGTTAGAGTTAGGGTTAGGGTTAGAGTTAGAGTTAGAGTTAGGGTTACAGTTAGGGTTAGAGTTAGGGTTAGGGTTAGAGTTAGGGTTAGAGTTAGAGTTAGAGTTAGGGTTAGAGTTAGAGTTAGGGTTAGAGTTAGGGTTAGAGTTAGGGTTAGAGTTAGAGTTAGGGTTAGTGTTAGAGTTAGGGTTAGGGTTAGAGTTAGGGTTAGAGTTAGGGTTAGAGTTAGGGTTAGGGTTAGGGTTAGGGTTAGAGTTAGGGTTAGAGTCAGAGTTAGGGTTAGAGTTAGGGTTAGGGTTAGGGTTAGAGTTAGAGTTAGGGTTAGAGTTAGGGTTAGAGTTAGGGTTAGAGTTAGAGTTAGGGTTAGAGTTAGGGTTAGGGTTAGAGTTAGAGTTAGGGTTAGGGTTAGAGTTAGGGTTAGGGTTAGGTTAGAGTTAGGGTTAGAGTTAGAGTTAGGGTTAGAGTTAGGGTTACAGTTAGGGTTACAGTTAGGGTTAGAGTTAGAGTTAGGGTTAGAGTTAGAGTTAGGGTTACAGTTAGGGTTAGAGTTAGGGTTAGGGTTAGAGTTAGGGTTAGAGTTAGGGTTAGAGTTAGAGTTAGAGTTAGGGTTAGAGTTAGAGTTAGGGTTAGTTAGGGTTAGAGTTAGAGTTAGGGTTAGAGTTAGGGTTAGAGTTAGGGTTAGAGTAAGGGTTGGGGTTAGAGTTAGGGTTAGAGTTAGGGTTAGAGTTAGAGTTAGGGTTACAGTTAGGGTTAGAGTTAGAGTTAGGGTTAGAGTTAGGGTTAGAGTTAGGGTTAGGGTTACAGTTAGGGTTACAGTTAGGGTTAGAGTTAGAGTTAGGGTTGGGGTTAGAGTTAGGGTTAGAGTTAGGGTTAGAGTTAGGGTTAGGGTTAGAGTTAGGGTTAGAGTTAGAGTTAGGGTTAGAGTTAGGGTTAGGGTTAGAGTTAGGGTTAGAGTTAGGGTTGGGGTTAGAGTTAGGGTTAGGGTTAGAGTTAGGGTTAGGGTTAGAGTTAGAGTTAGAGTTAGGGTTAGAGTTAGAGTTAGGGTTACAATTAGGGTTAGAGTTAGGGTTAGGGTTAGAGTTAGGGTTAGAGTTAGGGTTAGGGTTAGAGTTAGAGTTAGGGTTAGAGTTAGGGTTAGAGTTAGGGTTAGAGTTAGGGTTAGAGTTAGAGTTAGGGTTAGGTTAGAGTTAGAGTTAGGGTTAGGGTTAGAGTTAGGGTTAGAGTTAGGGTTAGAGTTAGAGTTAGGGTTTAGGGTTAGGGTTAGAGTTAGGGTTAGAGTTAGAGTTAGGGTTAGAGTTAGGGTTAGGGTTAGGGTTAGAGTTAGGGTTAGAGTTAGAGTTAGGGTTAGAGTTAGGGTAGGGTTAGAGTTAGAGTTAGGGTTAGGGTTAGAGTTAGGGTTAGGGTTAGAGTTAGAGTTAGAGTTAGAGTTAGGGTTAGAGTTAGAGTTAGGGTTAGAGTTAGGGTTACAGTTAGGGTTACAGTTAGGGTTAGGGTTAGAGTTAGAGTTAGGGTTAGAGTTAGAGTTAGGGTTAGAGTTAGGGTTACAGTTAGGGTTAGAGTTAGGGTTAGAGTTAGGGTTAGAGTTAGAGTTAGGGTTAGAGTTAGGTTTAGAGTTAGGGTTAGGGTTAGAGTTAGGGTTAGGGTTAGGGTTAGAGTTAGAGTTAGGGTTAGGGTTAGAGTTAGGGTTAGGGTTAGAGTTAGGGTTAGAGTAAGGGTTGGGGTTAGAGTTAGGGTTAGAGTTAGGGTTAGAGTTAGAGTTAGGGTTACAGTTAGGGTTACAGTTAGGGTTAGAGTTAGAGTTAGGGTTAGAGTTAGGGTTAGAGTTAGGGTTAGGGTTACAGTTAGGGTTACAGTTAGGGTTACAGTTAGGGTTAGAGTTAGAGTTAGGGTTGGGGTTAGAGTTAGGGTTAGAGTTAGGGTTAGAGTTAGGGTTAGGGTTAGAGTTAGGGTTAGAGTTAGAGTTAGGGTTAGAGTTAGGGTTAGGGTTAGAGTTAGGGTTAGAGTTAGGGTTGGGGTTAGAGTTAGGGTTAGGGTTAGAGTTAGGGTTAGGGTTAGAGTTAGGGTTAGGGTTAGAGTTAGAGTTAGAGTTAGGGTTAGAGTTAGAGTTAGGGTTAGAGTTAGGGTTACAGTTAGGGTTAGAGTTAGGGTTAGGGTTAGAGTTAGGGTTAGAGTTAGGGTTAGGGTTAGAGTTAGAGTTAGGGTTAGAGTTAGAGTTAGGGTTAGAGTTAGAGTTAGGGTTAGAGTTAGGGTTAGAGTTAGAGTTAGGGTTAGAGTTAGGGTTAGGGTTAGAGTTAGGGTTAGAGTTAGGGTTAGAGTTAGGGTTAGAGTTAGGGTTAGGGTTAGGGTTAGAGTTAGGGTTAGAGTTAGAGTTAGGGTTAGAGTTAGGGTTAGGGTTAGAGTTAGGGTTAGAGTTAGAGTTAGGGTTAGAGTTAGGGTTAGGGTTAGAGTTAGAGTTAGGGTTAGGGTTAGAGTTAGGGTTAGGGTTAGAGTTAGAGTTAGAGTTAGGGTTAGAGTTAGAGTTAGGGTTAGAGTTAGGGTTACAGTTAGGGTTAGGGTTAGAGTTAGAGTTAGGGTTAGGGTTAGGGTTAGAGTTAGAGTTAGAGTTAGGGTTAGGGTTAGAGTTAGAGTTAGGGTTAGAGTTAGGGTTAGAGTTAGGGTTAGAGTTAGAGTTAGGGTTAGAGTTAGGGTTAGGGTTAGGGTTAGAGTTAGGGTTAGAGTTAGAGTTAGAGTTAGGGTTAGGGTTAGAGTTAGAGTTAGGGTTAGGGTTAGAGTTAGAGTTAGGGTTAGGGTTAGAGTTAGGGTTAGGGTTAGAGTTAGAGTTAGAGTTAGAGTTAGGGTTAGAGTTAGGGTTAGGGTTAGGGTTAGAGTTAGGGTTAGAGTTAGAGTTAGGGTTAGGGTTAGAGTTAGGGTTAGAGTTAGGGTTAGAGTTAGGGTTAGGGTTAGAGTTAGAGTTAGGGTTAGGGTTAGAGTTAGGGTTAGAGTTAGAGTTAGAGTTAGAGTTAGGGTTAGAGTTAGAGTTAGGGTTAGAGTTAGGGTTACAGTTAGGGTTACAGTTAGGGTTAGGGTTAGAGTTAGGGTTAGAGTTAGAGTTAGGGTTAGAGTTAGGGTTACAGTTAGGGTTAGAGTTAGGGTTAGAGTTAGGGTTAGAGTTAGAGTTAGGGTTAGAGTTAGGGTTAGGGTTAGAGTTAGGGTTAGGGTTAGAGTTAGGGTTAGAGTTAGAGTTAGGGTTAGGGTTAGAGTTAGGGTTAGGGTTAGAGTTAGGGTTAGAGTAAGGGTTGGGGTTAGAGTTAGGGTTAGAGTTAGGGTTAGAGTTAGAGTTAGGGTTACAGTTAGGGTTACAGTTAGGGTTAGAGTTAGAGTTAGGGTTAGAGTTAGGGTTAGAGTTAGGGTTAGGGTTACAGTTAGGGTTACAGTTAGGGTTAGAGTTAGAGTTAGGGTTGGGGTTAGAGTTAGGGTTAGAGTTAGGGTTAGGGTTAGAGTTAGGGTTAGAGTTAGAGTTAGGGTTAGAGTTAGGGTTAGGGTTAGAGTTAGGGTTAGAGTTAGGGTTGGGTTAGAGTTAGGGTTAGGGTTAGAGTTAGGGTTAGGGTTAGAGTTAGGGTTAGAGTTAGAGTTAGAGTTAGGGTTAGAGTTAGGGTTACAGTTAGGGTTAGAGTTAGGGTTAGGGTTAGAGTTAGGGTTAGAGTTAGGGTTAGGGTTAGAGTTAGAGTTAGGGTTAGAGTTAGAGTTAGGGTTAGAGTTAGGGTTAGAGTTAGGGTTAGAGTTAGGGTTAGAGTTAGAGTTAGGGTTAGGGTTAGAGTTAGGGTTAGGGTTAGAGTTAGGGTTAGAGTTAGGGTTAGAGTTAGGGTTAGGGTTAGAGTTAGGGTTAGAGTTAGAGTTAGGGTTAGAGTTAGAGTTAGGGTTAGGGTTAGGGTTAGAGTTAGGGTTAGAGTTAGAGTTAGGGTTAGAGTTAGGGTTAGGGTTAGAGTTAGAGTTAGGGTTAGGGTTAGAGTTAGGGTTAGGGTTAGAGTTAGAGTTAGAGTTAGGGTTAGAGTTAGAGTTAGAGTTAGGGTTAGAGTTAGGGTTACAGTTAGGGTTAGGGTTAGAGTTAGAGTTAGAGTTAGAGTTAGAGTTAGGGTTAGAGTTAGAGTTAGAGTTAGAGTTAGGGTTAGGGTTAGAGTTAGAGTTAGGGTTAGAGTTAGGGTTACAGTTAGGGTTAGAGTTAGGGTTACAGTTAGGGTTAGAGTTAGAGTTAGGGTTAGGGTTAGGGTTAGAGTTAGGGTTAGGGTTAGAGTTAGAGTTAGGGTTAGAGTTAGAGTTAGAGTTAGGGTTAGAGTTAAGGTTAGAGTTAGAGTTAGAGTTAGGGTTAGAGCTAGGGTTAGGGTTAGAGTTAGGGTTAGGGTTAGAGTTAGAGTTAGGGTTAGAGTTAGGGTTAGGGTTAGAGTTAGGGTTAGAGTTAGGGTTAGGGTTAGAGTTAGGGTTAGAGTTGGGGTTAGAGTTAGGGTTAGGGTTAGGGTTAGAGTTAGAGTTAGGGTTAGAGTTAGGGTTAGGGTTAGAGTTAGAGTTAGAGTTAGGGTTAGGGTTAGGGTTAGAGTTAGAGTTAGGGTTAGAGTTAGGGTTAGGGTTAGAGTTAGGGTTAGAGTTAGGGTTAGGGTTAGAGTTAGGGTTAGAGTTGGGGTTAGAGTTAGGGTGGAAGTTAAGGTGGAAGTTAAGGTGGAAGTTAGGGTTAGGAGCATTTGGGATAAAGCTATGGTTATCATTAGGGCTAGTGTTAGGGTTAGTGTCAGGGTTACACTAAGGGTTGGAGTTAGGAGCAGCATTACCATTAAGTAAAGTTTTTAACATTAGGGTTAGGATTAGGAGCAGTGCTTGGAGTAGTGTTAAGGTTAGGATTAGGAGCAGTGCTTGGAGTAGTGTTAGGGTTAGGATTAGGAGCAGTGCTTGGAGTAGTGTTAGGGTTAGGTTTAGGATTAGGAGCAGTGCTTGGAGTAGTGTTAAGGTTAGGATTAGGAGCAGTGCTTGGAGTAGTGTTAAGGTTAGGATTAGGAGCAGTGCTTGGAGTAGTGTTAGGGTTAGGATTAGGAGCAGTGCTTGGAGTAGTGTTAGGGTTAGGATTAGGATTAGGAGCAGTGCTTGGAGTAGTGTTAAGGTTAGGTGTAACATAGGAATTAGACAATTCGATCGTGTGTGGGCTCCAGCTGACTTTTCTTCCCCAAAAGTTTGACGGACCTAGAAATAAAACATGTTTCAAATCTGTCTGACGGACAAAAAGCCACGCTAGGGCAGCTATTGGCTACTGGCTGTGAACTACCTTGTTTTAGTCCGGTGGTACGTCATCACGTATGAATCCGTCGGACTTTGGTTGATCGTGTGTAGGAAAGTCCGTCGTAAAGTCTGCTCGTGTGTACGCGGCATTAGGCTTAGGAGTAGTATTAGCAGCATTGTTAGTGATAGGAGAATCATTAGGTTTTATCATTGGGGTTAGGCTGGTCTTAGAGGTAGCTTGGTGCAAGGGTTAGGGTTAGGTTTAGTGGTAGGTTGGTGTTAGGTTAGAGGTAGGTTGGTGTAAGGGTTAGGGTTAGATTGGTGTTAGGGTTAGGGTTAGGATGGTGTTAGGGTTAGAGGTAGGTTGGTGTAAGGGTTAGAGGTAGTTGGGGTTAGGGTTAGAGGTAGGTTGGTGTTAGGGTTAGAGGTAGGTTGGGGTTAGGGTTAGAGGTAGGTTGGTGTTAGGGTTAGAGGTAGGTTGGTGTTAGGGTTAGAGGTAGATTGGTGTTAGGGTTAGAGGTAGGTTGGTGTTAGGGTTAGAGGTAGGTTGGTGTTAGGGTTAGAGGTAGATTGGTGTTAGGGTTAGAGGTAGGTTGGTGTTAGGGTTAGAGGTAGGTTAGTGTAAAGGTTAGAGGTAGATTGGTGTTAGGGTTAGAGGTAGATTGCTGTTAGGGTTAGCGGTAGGTTAGTGTAAAGGTTAGAGGTAGATTGGTGTTAGGGCTAGAGGTAGATTGGTGTTAGGGCTAGAGGTAGGTTGGTGTTAGGGTTAGAGGTAGGTTGGTGTTAGGGTTAGAGGTAGGTTGGTGTTAGGGTTAGAGGTAGATTGGTGTTAGGGTTAGAGGTAGGTTGGTGTTAGGGTTAGAGGTAGGTTGGTGTTAGGGTTAGAGGTAGGTTGGTGTTAGGGTTAGAGGTAGATTGGTGTTAGGGTTAGAGGTAGGTTGGTGTTAGGGTTAGAGGTAGGTTAGTGTAAAGGTTAGAGGTAGATTGGTGTTAGGGTTAGAGGTAGATTGCTGTTAGGGTTAGCGGTAGGTTAGTGTAAAGGTTAGAGGTAGATTGGTGTTAGGGCTAGAGGTAGATTGGTGTTAGGGCTAGAGGTAGGTTGGTGTTAGGGTTAGAGGTAGGTTGGTGTTAGGGTTAGAGGTAGGTTGGTGTTAGGGTTAGAGGTAGATTGGTGTTAGGGTTAGAGGTAGGTTGGTGTTAGGGTTAGAGGTAGGTTAGTGTAAAGGTTAGAGGTAGGTTGGTGTTAGGGTTAGAGGTAGGTTGGTGTTAGGGTTAGAGGTAGGTTGGTGTTAGGGTTAGAGGTAGATTGGTGTTAGGGTTAGAGGTAGGTTGGTGTTAGGGTTAGAGGTAGGTTGGTGTTAGGGTTAGCGGTAGGTTAGTGTAAAGGTTAGAGGTAGATTGGTGTTAGGGCTAGAGGTAGATTGGTGTTAGGGCTAGAGGTAGGTTGGTGTTAGGGTTAGAGGTAGATTGGTGTTAGGGTTAGAGGTAGATTGGTGTTAGGGTTAGAGGTAGGTTGGTGTTAGGGTTAGAGGTAGGTTGGGGTTAGGGTTAGAGGTAGGTTGGTGTTAGGGTTAGAGGTAGATTGCTGTTAGGGTTAGAGGTAGATTGGTGTTAGGGTTAGAGGTAGGTTGGTGTTAGGGTTAGAGGTAGGTTAGTGTAAAGGTTAGAGGTAGGTTGGTGTTAGGGTTAGAGGTAGGTTGGTGTTAGGGTTAGAGGTAGGTTGGTGTTAGGGTTAGAGGTAGATTGGTGTTAGGGTTAGAGGTAGGTTGGTGTTAGGGTTAGAGGTAGGTTGGTGTTAGGGTTAGCGGTAGGTTAGTGTAAAGGTTAGAGGTAGATTGGTGTTAGGGCTAGAGGTAGATTGGTGTTAGGGCTAGAGGTAGGTTGGTGTTAGGGTTAGAGGTAGATTGGTGTTAGGGTTAGAGGTAGGTTGGTGTTAGGGTTAGAGGTAGGTTGGGGTTAGGGTTAGAGGTAGGTTGGTGTTAGGGTTAGAGGTAGATTGCTGTTAGGGTTAGAGGTAGATTGGTGTTAGGGTTAGGTTGGTGTTAGTGTTATGCCCCGTACACACGACCGGATTTTCCGACGGAAAATGTGTGATAGGACCTTGTTATCGGAAATTCCGACCGTGTGTGGGCTCCATCACACATTTTCCATCGGATTTTCCGACACACAAAGTTGGAGAGCAGGCTATAAAATTTTCCGACAACAAAATCCGTTGTCGGAAATTCCGATCGTGTGTGGACAATTCCGACGCACAAAGTGCCACGCATGCTCAGAATAAATAAAGAGATGAAAGCTATTGGCCACTGCCCCGTTTATAGTCCCGACGTACGTGTTTTACGTCACCGCGTTTAGAACGATGGGATTTTCCGACATCTTTGTGTGACCGTGTGTATGCAAGACAAGTTTGAGCCAACATCCGTCGGAAAAAATCCATGGATTTTGTTGTCGGAATGTCCGAACAAAGTCCGACCGTGTGTACGGGGCATTAGAGGTAGGTTGGTGTAAGGGTTAGAGGTAGGTTGGGGTTAGGATTAGAGGTAGGTTGGGGTTAGGATTAGAGGTAGGTTGGTGTTAGGGTTAGAGGTAGGTTGGGGTTAGGATTAGAGGTAGGTTGGGGTTAGGATTAGAGGTAGGTTGGTGTTAGGGTTAGAGGTAGGTTGGTGTTAGGGTTAGAGGTAGGTTGGGGTTAGGATTAGAGGTAGGTTGGTGTTAGGGTTAGAGGTAGGTTAGTGCTAGGTTTAGAGGTAGGTTGGTGTATGGGTTAGAGGTAGGTTGGTGTTAGGGTTAGAGGTAGGTTGGGGTTAGGATTAGAGGTAGGTTGGTGTTAGGGTTAGAGGTAGGTTGGGGTTAGGATTAGAGGTAGGTTGGTGTTAGGGTTAGAGGTAGGTTGGGGTTAGGGTTAGAGGTAGGTTGGTGTTAGGGTTAGAGGTAGGTTAGTGCTAGGTTTAGAGGTAGGTTGGTGTATGGGTTAGAGGTAGGTTGGTGTTAGGGTTAGAGGTAGGTTGGGGTTAGGATTAGAGGTAGGTTGGTGTTAGGGTTAGAGGTAGGTTGGGGTTAGGATTAGAGGTAGGTTGGGGTTAGGATTAGAGGTAGGTTGGTGTTAGGGTTAGAGGTAGGTTGGGGTTAGGGTTAGAGGTAGGTTGGTGTTAGGGTTAGAGGTAGGTTAGTGCTAGGTTTAGAGGTAGGTTGGTGTATGGGTTAGAGGTAGGTTGGTGTTAGGGTTAGAGGTAGGTTGGGGTTAGGATTAGAGGTAGGTTGGTGTTAGGGTTAGAGGTAGGTTGGGGTTAGGATTAGAGGTAGGTTGGGGTTAGGATTAGAGGTAGGTTGGGGTTAGGATTAGAGGTAGGTTGGGGTTAGGATTAGAGGTAGGTTGGTGTTAGGGTTAGAGGTAGGTTGGTGTTAGGGTTAGAGGTAGGTTAGTGCTAGGTTTAGAGGTAGGTTGGTGTATGGGTTAGAGGTAGGTTGGTGTTAGGGTTAGAGGTAGGTTGGGGTTAGGATTAGAGGTAGGTTGGTGTTAGGGTTAGAGGTAGGTTGGGGTTAGGATTAGAGGTAGGTTGGTGTTAGGGTTAGAGGTAGGTTGGGGTTAGGGTTAGAGGTAGGTTGGTGTTAGGGTTAGAGGTAGGTTAGTGCTAGGTTTAGAGGTAGGTTAGTGCTAGGTTTAGAGGTAGGTTGGTGTATGGGTTAGAGGTAGGTTGGTGTTAGGGTTAGAGGTAGGTTGGGGTTAGGATTAGAGGTAGGTTGGTGTTAGGGTTAGAGGTAGGTTGGGGTTAGGATTAGAGGTAGGTTGGTGTTAGGGTTAGAGGTAGGTTGGTGTTAGGGTTAGAGGTAGGTTGGGGTTAGGATTAGAGGTAGGTTGGGGTTAGGATTAGAGGTAGGTTGGTGTTAGGGTTAGAGGTAGGTTGGGGTTAGGATTAGAGGTAGGTTGGGGTTAGGATTAGAGGTAGGTTGGTGTTAGGGTTAGAGGTAGGTTGGGGTTAGGATTAGAGGTAGGTTGGGGTTAGGATTAGAGGTAGGTTGGTGTTAGGGTTAGAGGTAGGTTGGGGTTAGGATTAGAGGTAGGTTGGGGTTAGGGTTAGAGGTAGGTTGGTGTTAGGGTTAGAGGTAGGTTAGTGCTAGGTTTAGAGGTAGGTTGGTGTTAGGGTTAGAGGTAGGTTAGTGCTAGGTTTAGAGGTAGGTTGGTGTTAGGGTTAGAGGTAGGTTAGTGCTAGGTTTAGAGGTAGGTTGGTGTATGGGTTAGAGGTAGGTTGGTGTACGGGTTAGGGTTAGGTTGGTGTATGGGTTAGAGGTAGGTTGGTGCTAGGTTTAGAGGTAGGTTGGTGTATGGGTTAGAGGTAGGTTGGTGCTAGGTTTAGAGGTAGGTTGGTGTATGGGTTAGAGGTAGGTTGGTGTACGGGTTAGAGGTAGGTTAGTGCTAGGTTTAGAGGTAGGTTGGTGTATGGGTTAGAGGTAGGTTGGTGTATGGGTTAGGGTTAGGTAGGTGTTAGGGTTAGAGGTAGGTTGGTGCTAGGTTTAGAGGTAGGTTGGTGTATGGGTTAGAGGTAGGTTGGTGTATGGGTTAGGGTTAGGTAGGTGTTAGGGTTAGAGGTAGGTTGGTGTATGGGTTAGAGGTAGGTTGGTGTATGGGTTAGAGGTAGGTTGGTGTTAGGGTTAGAGGTAGGTTAGTGCTAGGTTTAGAGGTAGGTTGGTGTTAGGGTTAGAGGTAGGTTAGTGCTAGGTTTAGAGGTAGGTTGGTGTTAGGGTTAGAGGTAGGTTAGTGCTAGGTTTAGAGGTAGGTTGGTGTATGGGTTAGAGGTAGGTTGGTGTACGGGTTAGGGTTAGGTTGGTGTATGGGTTAGAGGTAGGTTGGTGCTAGGTTTAGAGGTAGGTTGGTGTATGGGTTAGAGGTAGGTTGGTGTATGGGTTAGGGTTAGGGTTAGAGGTAGGTTGGTGTATGGGTTAGAGGTAGGTTGGTGTACGGGTTAGAGGTAGGTTGGTGTATGGGTTAGAGGTAGGTTGGTGTACGGGTTAGAGGTAGGTTGGTGTATGGGTTAGAGGTAGGTTGGTGTACGGGTTAGGGTTAGGTAGGTGTTAGGGTTAGGAACTCATGACAGAGGAAATCCGGAACCTCTCCCTTCCCTCTTTGGAGCGGGAAGATGTGGAGGCTCTGGACGCCCAGATCTCCACCTTGGAGATTGAATTGGCGATCTCATCCCTTCCCCCTGCTAAGACACCGGGCCCAGATGGTCTGCCGGGAGATTGGTAAGGGACGTACGCAAAGAGGCTGGCCCCCAGGCTACAAGCCCTCTACACACGCTGTCTAGAGAATGGATCTCTTCCACCTACCCTGTATCAGGCCCACATAGTTCTCCTCCCCAAGCCTGGTAAGGACCCGAGACTTTGTGCCTCATATAGGCCTATCTCACTCCTAAATTATGACTTAAAAATCCTGGCCAAGATTCTCGCTGCTCGATTGGTTAAAGTATTACCCTCCCTTATCAACATAGATCAGACTGGGTTTATGCCTGGAAAATCCACCGACATAAATTTGAGACGAGTGTTGACACATTTGCAGCTTCCTCCAACCTCCTCCCAGACTAGGGTCTTGGTGGCCTTGGATGTGGAGAAGGCTTTTGACACCGTCATTTGGGATTACATGCATATAGTACTACAAGCCTTCGGATTCGGCCCCACCTTCTGTAAATGGATCACCATTCTATACAAATCCCCGACAGCACAAATTAAACTAGGGGGCATGCTCTCAGAACAGTTCCAGATACAACGGGGGGGAACCAGGCAGGGGTGCCCACTTTCCCCTTTCTTGTTGGCCCTGGTGATGGAACCACTAGCCACTGCCATCCGTAACTCTAATGCTGTGGTAGGCATACGAGTGGGCTCCATAGTTGAAAAATTAGCTTTATACGCCGATGACTTGGTGCTTTTTCTCAACCACCCTGGGCCCTCCCTTCGAGAAGCTCTTAATATTTTTTTCTCGTTTTACAATTTTATCGGGACTGAAAGTCAACTGGGAAAAATCCCAACTCCTGCCTATCGACTCAGCGGCTGAGCAGGCGGCGGACCCCTCATTACCCCTGTCCTGGGCCTCGAAAATCCGTTACCTGGGGATCAACATCACCCCCAAGGTGACGGATTTTATTGCCTTGAACCTTACTCCCCTTTTGTCAAACCTTAAATCCAAACTAAGAGCTTGGGATAATTTGCCCCGATCTCTTATAGATAAATGAAGTGCCTCCCTATTTTTCTATACATCATCCGGCACACTCCAGTATGGATACCCAAAAAATTCTTTACACAATTAGATGCCATCCTCTCTTCCTTCCTATGGAGGTCTGGATCCCCCAGGTTTAACAGGTCTATCCTCCGTAGACCCTAGACGGAGGGGGGGCCTGGCCTGTCCAGACCCCCAAAAATATTTCTTTGCAGCCCTACTTGTCCACGCACATAATTGGGTGATCTCTGATGATACAAAGGCCTCGGTGGTGCTGGAGGCAGAATCGCTGGGGTCCTTTGAATCCCTGAGAAATGCACTACACAGAGGTCCCAGAGCGCCACGCGACTCTCGCACACTCCATGACTTCAGTGATAAAGGTGCGGCAATTGCCAGTTTGTAAACATAAAACAGAACCAAACAGATGGTCCCCGGATACCCCCTTGTGGCTCAATCCGCTCCTCGCTGAGTTCCACACACTATACCTGATCCGAGCTTATGGGCAACAAGGGGCATTAAGATACTCGATCATATATGTAAAGACGGGGCTATCCTTCCCTTTGACACTCTCAAACAGAACCATGACTTACCCAATTGTTACTTCTTTAGATATCTACAGCTTAGGCATGCCTTCTCTTCCCAATTCCAATCTCAACCACCATTACTCCTTCACTCCACTTTAGAATCCCTCCTCCGGAATGATGAGCTGGTAAAACCCCTATCCACCATATTTAACCCCTTCCCGCCGACCGTACGCAGATATGCGTACTCGGCTTTCCGGGGCAGCTGCAGGCATCATCCCGGTACCGTTGTTTAGAGCGGGCGATCGGCTACCCGTATATAACAACGGATGCAGCTAAAAGCCGCTCGGCTGTTATACCGGAGGAGCGGGAGGGGACATCCCGCCGCTCTTACCGGGCCTCCCGTGCGATCGGGAAGCCCGGTGTCCAATCGGCTGTCTCCGGCGGCTGCGGGCGGGCTGGAACGAAGCCGTGGGCGGCTTCGTTCCAGCCTTCTCAATGTAAACGCGGAAGCGACGTCATGACGTCACTTCCCGTTTACTCGGCTGCCAATGGCGCCGAATTTAAAAAAATATACAGTATTCAGAATCGCCGTTTTCGGCGATCTGAATACTTTGAAGTGCAGAGGAGGGATCGGGGGTCTTTTAGACCCCCCGATCCCGCCATAAAGAGTACCTGTCACCACCTATTACTGTCACAAGGGATGTTTACATTCCTGGTGACAGCAATAAAAGTAAAAAAAAAAAAAACATTTTTTTTAAAAACACAAAGTCTAAAAATAAATAAAATAAATAAAAAAAAATATATATTTTTTTTTTAAAGCGCCCCCGTCCCCGCGAGCTCGCGCAGCGAAGAAAACGCATACGGAAGTCGCGCCCACATATGTAAACGGTGTTCAAATCACACATGTGAGGTATCGCCGCGATCGTCAGAGCGAGAGCAATAATTCTAGCCCTAGACCT
Organism: Lithobates septentrionalis; assembly: GCA_037952835.1. Lineage (NCBI taxonomy): Eukaryota > Metazoa > Chordata > Amphibia > Anura > Ranidae > Lithobates > Lithobates septentrionalis. The sequence continues at coordinate 11,362 of JBBDGP010005870.1, read as the reverse complement.
CCTCTGTAACTCTAACCTAGTAACCGTAAAAAAAATTTTAAAGGGTCGCCTATGGAAATTCATAGCTACCATAGTTTGTCGCCATTCCACGAGTGCGTGCAATTATAAAGCGTGACATGTTTGGTATCTATTTACTCGGCATAACATCATCTTTCACATTATACAAAAAAATTGGGGTAACTTTACTGTTTGGATTTTTTAAAATTCATGGAAGTGTCCCTTTTCCAAAAATTTGCGTTTAAAACACCGCTGCACAAATACCGTGTGATATAAAATATTGCAACAATCTCCATTTTATTTTCTAGATTCTCTGCTAAAAAAATATATATAATGTTTGGGGGTTCTAAGTAATTTTTTAGCAAAAAATATGGATTTTAACACCAAATTTCAAAAATAGGCTTAGTCATGAAAGGGATAAGGCACTATTACCATCAATGCATTTCGGGCTTGAAACTCTCCAAGAAAAATGGAGGGCTGACTTCCCTGAACTAGATACAGAGGACTGGGAGGATATGTGGGAATACCCTTTTCTTCAATTAGTGGCAGTGAAGGACCGTTTAATTCAATTCCGGATTCTACACCGGGTGTATTTAACGGCTGAACACAATGTATCCTGGGGCCTATCCTAGCTGTTGGAAATGTGGTAACCTGGAGGCCGGCTTCTGTCATATGTTGTGGTCCTGTCCCAAAGTTGCACTCTTTCTGGGTAGAGGTGACGCAATTTATAACCTCGCTCTTAACAATCCCAATCCCGCTGAAGGTACCGGTCTGCTTGCTTGGCCTGGTGGGCTCTTTAGCGCAACTAAGACCCTCATAGGACTTCTACTCTTTTACGCCCGTAAAGCAATATTACTAAAATGGAAACAACCTGATGCGCCCTCTCTGACCTCTTGGAAAGCCCTGGTCAATTCTACAATCCCATTATATAAAGCCACATACCACTCCCGTGGGTGCGCTGCTAAGTCTGACAAAATATGGAAACTATGGCTTGACTCTGCCTCCACTAATGCCGCTCAAGAATAGACGATAAATCTGACACCCATTACCTCCCCCTTCTGTGCTAACACTTGCTAAGACCCTTGTGACACCCCTATAGGTGAACCTTTAATGTCCTAGGCCTAGTACCAGAAACCCCTCTCGGGAAACCTCACCTTCATCGAAGACGAGTTGCACATTCTCCTTTCATAATCTCTCCAATTGGAGTGGTTGAGCAGTGATATCTAGTTTTTGTTCTGTTTTTTAGTTTTTGTTTTGTATTTTATCTGTTTTTCTGTCGATAACAGCACTGTTTTAGGCAGATAACCTGTTGTTAGGTACCGATTTACATGGTACTTTTTGAGCCGGGGAATGCCCCAAGGTTCTGTTTTTGTAAATCTATTAAAAATCAATAAAGAGAATTAAAAAAAAAAAAAAAAAAAGGGTTAGGGTTAGGTTGGTGTTAGGGTTAGAGGTAGGTTGGTGTAAAGGTTAGGGTTAGGTTGGTGTTAGGGTTAGAGGTAGGTTGGCGTTAAGGTTAGGGTTAGGTTGGTGTTAGGGTTTGAGGTAGATTGGTGCTAGGGTTAGGGTTAGGTTGGTATTAGGGTTAGGTTGGTGTTAGGGTTTGAGGTAGGTTGGTGTTAGGGTTAGGGTTAGGTTGGTATTAGGGTTAGGTTGGTGTTAGGGTTAGGTTGGTGTTAGGGTTGGTTGGTGTTAGGGTTAGGGTTAGGTTGGTGTAAAAGTTAGGGTTAGGTTGGTGTAAAGGTTAGGGTTAGGTTGGTGTTAGGGTTAGGGTTAGGTTGGTGTAAAAGTTAGGGTTAGGTTGGTGTAAAGGTTAGGGTTAGGTTGGTGTTAGGGTTAGGTTGGTGTATGGGTTAGAGGTAGGTTGGTGTAAAGGTTAGGGTTAGGTTGGTGTAAAGGTTAGGGTTAGGTTGGTGTTAGGGTTAGGTTGGTGTTAGGGTTAGGTTGGTGTAAAGGTTAGGGTTAGGTTGGTGTAAAGGTTAGGGTTAGGTTGGTGTAAAGGTTAGGGTTAGGTTGGTGTATGGGTTAGAGGTAGGTTGGTGTAAAGGTTAGGGTTAGGTTGGTGTATGGGTTAGAGGTAGGTTGGTGTAAAGGTTAGGGTTAGGTTGGTGTTAGGGTTAGGATTGGTTGGTGTTAGGGTTAGGGTTAGGTTGGTGTTAGGGTTAGGGTTAGGTTGGTGTAAAGGTTAGGGTTAGGTTGGTGTTAGGGTTAGAGGTAGGTTGGCGTTAAGGTTAGGGTTAGGTTGGTGTTAGGGTTTGAGGTAGATTGGTGCTAGGGTTAGGGTTAGGTTGGTATTAGGGTTAGGTTGGTGTTAGGGTTTGAGGTAGGTTGGTGTTAGGGTTAGGGTTAGGTTGGTATTAGGGTTAGGTTGGTGTTAGGGTTAGGTTGGTGTTAGGGTTAGGTTGGTGTTAGGGTTAGAGGTAGGTTGGTGTAAAGGTTAGGGTTAGGTTGGTGTTAGGGTTAGGATTGGTTGGTGTTAGGGTTAGGGTTAGGTTGGTGTTAGGGTTAGGGTTAGGTTGGTGTAAAGGTTAGGGTTAGGTTGGTGTTAGGGTTTGAGGTAGGTTGGTGTTAGGGTTAGGGTTAGGTTGGTATTAGGGTTAGGTTGGTGTTAGGGTTTGAGGTAGGTTGGTGTTAGGGTTAGGGTTAGGTTGGTATTAGGGTTAGGTTGGTATTAGGGTTAGGTTGGTGTTAGGGTTAGGTTGGTGTTAGGGTTAGAGGTAGGTTGGTGTAAAGGTTAGGGTTAGGTTGGTGTTAGGGTTAGGATTGGTTGGTGTTAGGGTTAGGGTTAGGTTGGTGTTAGGGTTAGGGTTAGGTTGGTGTAAAGGTTAGGGTTAGGTTGGTGTTAGGGTTAGAGGTAGGTTGGCGTTAAGGTTAGGGTTAGGTTGGTGTTAGGGTTTGAGGTAGATTGGTGCTAGGGTTAGGGTTAGGTTGGTATTAGGGTTAGGTTGGTGTTAGGGTTTGAGGTAGGTTGGTGTTAGGGTTAGGGTTAGGTTGGTATTAGGGTTAGGTTGGTGTTAGGGTTAGGGTTAGGTTGGTGTAAAAGTTAGGGTTAGGTTGGTGTAAAGGTTAGGGTTAGGTTGGTGTAAAGGTTAGGGTTAGGTTGGTGTTAGGGTTAGGTTGGTATTAGGGTTAGGTTGGTGTTAGGGTTAGAGGTAGGTTGGTGTTAGGGTTAGGTTGGTGTTAGGGTTAGAGGTAGGTTGGTGTTAGAGTTAGGTTGGTGTTAGGGTTGGTTGGTGTTAGGGTTAGGTTGGTGTAAAAGTTAGGGTTAGGTTGGTGTAAAGGTTAGGGTTAGGTTGGTGTATGGGTTAGAGGTAGGTTGGTGTAAAGGTTAGGGTTAGGTTGGTGTAAAGGTTAGGGTTAGGTTGGTGTTAGGGTTAGGGTTAGGTTGGTGTAAAAGTTAGGGTTAGGTTGGTGTAAAGGTTAGGTTGGTGTTAGGGTTAGGTTGGTGTATGGGTTAGAGGTAGGTTGGTGTAAAGGTTAGGGTTAGGTTGGTGTAAAGGTTAGGGTTAGGTTGGTGTTAGGGTTAGGTTGGTGTAAAGGTTAGGGTTAGGTTGGTGTTAGGGTTAGGTTGGTGTTAGGGTTAGGTTGGTGTAAAGGTTAGGGTTAGGTTGGTGTAAAGGTTAGGGTTAGGTTGGTGTAAAGGTTAGGGTTAGGTTGGTGGTATGGGTTAGAGGTAGGTTGGTGTAAAGGTTAGGGTTAGGTTGGTGTATGGGTTAGAGTAGTGGTGTAAAGGTAGGGTTAGGTGGTGTAAAGGTTAGGGTTAGGTTGGTGTATGGGTTAGAGGTAGGTGGGTGTAAAGGTTAGGGTTAGGTTGGTGTAAAGGTTAGGGTTAGGTTGGTGTTAGGGTTAGGTTGGTGTTAGGGTTAGGTTGGTGTAAAGGTTAGGGTTAGGTTGGTGTAAAGGTTAGGGTAGGTTGGTGTAAAGGTTAGGGTTAGGTTGGTGTTGGGGTGGGTGGGGGTTAGGTGTTAGGGTTAGGTTGGTGTAAAGGTTAGGGTTAGGTTGGTGTAAAGGTTAGGGTTAGGTTGGTGTTAGGGTTAGGTTGGTGTAAAGGTTAGGGTTAGGTTGGTGTAAAGGTTAGGGTTAGGTTGGTGTAAAGGTTAGGGTTAGGTGGTGTTAGGGTTAGGTTGGTGTTAGGGTTAGGTTGGTGTAAAGGTTAGGGTTAGGTTGGTGTAAAGGTTAGGGTTAGGTTGGTGTAAAGGTTAGGGTTAGGTTGGTGTTAGGGTTAGGTTGGTGTTAGGGTTAGGTTGGTGTAAAGGTTAGGGTTAGGTTGGTGTACTGTTACCATTAGTGTTAGAAAAGAAAGTTGTGTGATGTTTGTATAGACAGTTCCTGTGTTTTCCTGCAGGGAGCGCTGTGTGTGTGGAGATGGTGGTGGGACAATGGGACATAACTGATGATTCTGGTCTCCTAGCTCTTCCGAGGATCCTGATTGGTAGAAATCGTATAAAGAAGGGGCTGTACCTGGAGCGGGTGGAGTGTGCAGGTGGATGTCCTCGCTGTATTCCCCGTAGCCGGCCTTGTTGTAGCCTCGACTCGGAGAACATACACGCTATCAATGTCGGGACCCTCTAGGATGGTGCTCAGGCTCCATATCTCTTCCCGCCGTTGCCATAGCTTGAGGGTCTTGTGTTTGGGGTCTGTTTTGCGGTACTCCACCGTGTAGTGCCAGGCGGGGGCGGAGTCCTGGGGGAGACGCCAGCTCAGGTAGATCTGGTCATAGGCGTAGGTACGCTGGGTGTCGATAACAGGAGCGTCTGGAGCTGAAGGGGGAGGAAGGAGAAAAGTGAGAGAGGAGGGAGAGACGATGGACGAAGGTGGAGCGAGCAAAGTGGGAAGACAGGGAGAAGTCCATGCTGAGAGAGGGAGAGAGACCTCCTTACTGCAGATCAGAGAACCAGCAGAAGGATGCAGGCATAGAGGCAGTCCAAGGAGCCTGGAGAGTCAAGAGGAGGATGAGGAGAGGAGGATGAGGAGAGGAGGATGCAGGAGATGAGGAGAAGGGGAAGGAAGAGGCGAGGAGATAGGGACCAGCAGATGGGGGGAGCAGAACACAGGAGAAAATGAGAAGAGAACACAAGAAATGAAGAGATGAGATCACGGGAGATGAGAAGAACACAGGAGATGAGATCTCAGGAGATAAGGAGGACACAGGAGATGAGGAGATGAGATCACAGGAGATGAGAAGAACACAGGAGATGAGGAGAACACAGGAGATAAGGAGAACACAGGAGATGAGATCACAGTAGACGAGGAGGACAGAGGAGATGAGATCACAGGAGATGAGGTGATCCCAGGAGATGAGAGGAACACAGGAGATGAGAGGAACACAGGAGATGAGGAGGACACAGGAGATGAGGAGGACACAGGAGATGAGGAGATCACAGGATATGAGGAGGACACAGGAGACGAGGAGGACACAGGAGATGAGGAGATCACAGGAGATGGAGAACACAGGAGATGAGGAGGACACAGGAGATGAGGAGGACACAGGAGATGAGGAGATCACAGGAGATGGAGAACACAAGAGATGAGATCACAGGAGATGAAGAACACAGGAGAAGAGGAGATCACCGGAGACGAGGAGAACACAGGAGACGAGGAGAACACAAGAGACGAGGAAGACACATGAGATGAGGACACAGGAGATGAGGAGATCACAGGAGATGAGGAGGACACAGGAGATGAGGAGGACACAGGAGATGAGGAGGACACAGGAGATGAGGAGAACACAGGAGATGAGGAGATCACAGGAGATGATTGAGGAGGACACAGGAGATGAGGAGATCACAGGAGATGAGGAGGACACAGGAGATGAGGAGAACACAGGAGATGAGGAGATCACAGGAGATGAGGAGGACAAAGGAGATGAGGAGGACACAGGAGATGAGGAGGACACAGAAGATGAGGAGAACACAGGAGATGAGGAGATCACAGGAGATGATTGAGGAGGACACAGGAGATGAGGAGATCACAGGAGATGAGCAGGACACCAGAGATGAGGAGGACACCGGAGATGAGGAGGACACAGGAGATGAGGAGATCACAGGAGATGAGGAGATCACAGGAGATGAGGAGGACACCGGAGATGAGGAGATCACAGGAGATGAGGAGGACACAGGAGATGAGGAGAACACAGGAGATGAGGAGATCACAGGAGATGAGGGGGACAAAGGAGATGAGGAGGACACAGGAGATGAGGAGATCACAGGAGATGAGGAGATCACAGGAGATGAGGAGGACACAGGAGATGAGGAGGACACAGGAGATGAGGAGAACACAGGAGATGAGGAGATCACAGGAGATGAGGAGGACACCGGAGATGAGGAGGACACAGGAGATGAGGAGGACACAGGAGATGAGGAGGACACAGGAGATGAGGAGGACACAGGAGATGAGGAGAACACAGGAGATGAGGAGAACACAGGAGATGAGGAGGACACAGGAGATGAGGAGTACACCAGAGATGAGGAGGACACAGGAGATGAGGAGAACACAGGAGATGAGGAGGACACAGGAGATGAGGAGAACACAGGAGATGAGGAGATCACAGGAGATGAGGAGGACACCGGAGATGAGGAGGACACCAGAGATGAGGAGGACACAGGAGATGAGGAGAACACAGGAGATGAGGAGGACACTGGAGATGAGGAGGACACTGGAGATGAGGAGAACACAGGAGATGAGGAGGACACAGGAGATGAGGAGGACACAGGAGATGAGGAGAACACAGGAGATGAGGAGGACACAGGAGATGAGGAGGACACAGGAGATGAGGAGGACACAGGAGATGAGGAGAACACAGGAGATGAGGAGATCACAGGAGATGATTGAGGAGGACACAGGAGATGAGGAAATCACAGGAGATGAGGAGAACACAGGAGATGAGGGGGACACAGGAGATGAGGAGATCACAGGAGATGATTGAGGAGGACACAGGAGATGAGGAGATCACAGGAGATGAGGAGAACACAGGAGATGAGGAGGACACAGGAGATGAGGAGGACACAGGAGATCACAGGAAATGTGAACACAGGAGATGAGGAGGACACAGGAGATGAGGAGGACACAGGAGATGAGGAGAACACAGGAGATGAGGAGATCACAGGAGATGAGGAGGACACAGGAGATGAGGAGGACACAGGAGATCACAGGAAATGTGAACACAGGAGATGAGGAGGACACAGGAGATGAGGAGGACACAGGAGATGAGGAGGACACAGGAGATGAGGAGAACACAGGAGATGAGGAGATCACAGGAGATGAGGAGGACACAGGAGATGAGGAGGACACAGGAGATCACAGGAGATGAGGAGGACACAGGAGATGAGGAGGACACAGGAGATGAGGAGAACACAGGAGATGAGGAGATCACAGGAGATGAGGAGGACACAGGAGATCACAGGAAATGTGAACACAGGAGATGAGGAGGACACAGGAGATGAGGAGGACACAGGAGATGAGGAGGACACAGGAGATGAGGAGGACACGGGAGATGAGGAGAACACAGGAGATGAGGAGGACACGGGAGATCACAGGAAATGTGAACACAGGAGATGAGGAGGACACGGGAGATGAGGAGGACACAGGAGATGAGGAGAACACAGGAGATGAGGAGAACACAGGAGATGAGGAGATCACAGGAGATGAGGAGGACACAGGAGATGAGGAGGACACAGGAGATCACAGGAGATGAGGAGGACACAGGAGATGAGGAGGACACAGGAGATGAGGAGGACACAGGAGATGAGGAGGACACAGGAGATCACAGGAGATGAGGAGGACACAGGAGATGAGGAGGACACAGGAGATGAGGAGAACACAGGAGATGAGGAGATCACAGGAGATGAGGAGGACACAGGAGATCACAGGAAATGTGAACACAGGAGATGAGGAGGACACAGGAGATGAGGAGGACACAGGAGATGAGGAGGACACAGGAGATGAGGAGGACACAGGAGATGAGGAGGACACGGGAGATCACAGGAAATGTGAACACAGGAGATGAGGAGGACACGGGAGATGAGGAGGACACAGGAGATCACAGGAAATGTGAACACAGGAGATGCGGAGTGGAGAAAGCAGACGATAAGGAGAGGGGATCATTAGGTGAAGAGATGGGGGGTCAGGATATGGGGAGAGAGAACATGGGAGATGAGGAGAGAAGGGGAGATCGAAGGAGATGGGAGGATGGGGGAAAGGAAAGGAGAAAATATTAAGAGGAGAGGGGAACACCGGAGGTAAGGAAAAGAGAACACAAGAAACAGAAGATGCTGGAGATGAGGAGAGGAGGGTGGAAGAAATGAGGAGAGAAGGACAAAAGCAAAGAGGAGAACACAGTAGATGAGAAAAGAAGATCACAAGAGATGGAGAAAAGAATCCATCATATAAAATAAGAAAGGAATGGCTGCAATGGAGGAGGAAGGTGGAGCAGATGAAAAACAAAAAGATGAGTCTTGAAGATAAGGGAACAGAGAATGGAGATGAGACAGAGGATAGAGATGGAGGATATGGGGTGGAGATGGGACATAGGATGACAATGGAGGACACACCATAGAGCACAGAAGAAAGGGATTGAAGAAAGAAGGTGAAGAGGAAGGAAGGAGCATGGATATCGGGGATAGAAGATAGAAGAGGAAATTGACCTGAAGAGGATGAAGATGAAGGGAAGTGGATAGAAATGGCTGTGAGAAAAGGAAGAAGATGGAGAACGAAGGGTGGAGATGGAGGATATTGGGTGGAGACAGGACATAGGATGTGAGTGGAGGTGGGACAGAGGATGAGGATGAAGATGGAGGATATTGGGTGGCGATGGGCCATTGGATGCGGATGGAGATGGGACAGATGAAGATGGAAGATATTGGGTGGAGATGGGACAGAGAATGAAGATGGAGGATATTGGGTGGAGATGGGACAGAGGATGAAGATGGAGGATATTGGGTGGAGATGGGACAGAGGATGAAGATGGAGGATATTGGGTGGAGATGGGACAGAGAATGAAGATGGAGGATATTGGGTGGAGATGGGACAGAGGATGAAGATGGAGGATATTGGGTGGAGATGGGACAGAGGATGAAGATGGAGGATATTGGGTGGAGATGGGACAGAGAATGAAGATGGAGGATATTGGGTGGAGATGGGACAGAGGATGAAGATGGAGGATATTGGGTGGAGATGGGACAAAGGATGAAGATGGAGGATATTGGGTGGAGATGGGACAGAGGATGAAGATGGAGGATATTGGGTGGAGATGGGACAGAGGATGAAGATGGAGGATATTGGGTGGAGATGGGACAGAGGATGAAGATGGAGGATATTGGGTGGAGATGGGACAGAGGATGAAGATGGAGGATATTGGGTGGAGATGGGACAGAGGATGAAGATGGAGGATATTGGGTGGAGATGGGACAGAGGATGAAGATGGAGGATATTGGGTGGAGATGGGACAGAGGAAGAAGATGGAGGATATTGGGTGGAGATGGGACAGAGGAAGAAGATGGAGGATATTGGGTTGAGATGGGACAGAGGATGAAGATGGAGGATATTGGGTGGAGATGGGACAGAGGATGAAGATGGATGATATTGGGTGGAGATGGGACAGAGGATGAAGATGGAGGATATTGGGTGGAGATGGGACAGAGGATGAAGATGGAGGATATTGGGTGGAGATGCGACAGAGGATGAAGATGGAGGATATTGGGTGGAGATGCGACAGAGGAAGAAAATGGAGGATATTGGGTGGAGATGCGACAGAGGAAGAAGATGGAGGATATTGGGTGGAGATGGGACAGAGGAAGAAGATGGAGGATATTGGGTTGAGATGGGACAGAGGATGAAGATGGAGGATATTGGGTGGAGATGGGACAGAGGATGAAGATGGAGGATATTGGGTGGAGATGGGACAGAGGATGAAGATGGAGGATATTGGGTGGAGATGGGACAGAGGATGAAGATGGAGGATATTGGGTGGAGATGGGACAGAGGATGAAGATGGAGGATATTGGGTGGAGATGGGACAGAGGAAGAAGATGGAGGATATTGGGTGGAGATGGGACAGAGGAAGAAGATGGAGGATATTGGGTGGAGATGGGACAGAGGATGAAGATGGAGGATATTGGGTGGAGATGGGACAGAGGATGAAGATGGAGGATATTGGGTGGAGATGGGACAGAGGATGAAGATGGAGGATATTGGGTGGAGATGCGACAGAGGATGAAGATGGAGGATATTGGGTGGAGATGCGACAGAGGATGAAGATGGAGGATATTGGGTGGAGATGGGACAGAGGATGAAGATGGAGGATATTGGGTGGAGATGGGACAGAGGATGAAGATGGAGGATATTGGGTGGAGATGCGACAGAGGAAGAAGATGGAGGATATTGGGTGGAGATGCGACAGAGGAAGAAGATGGAGGATATTGGGTGGAGATGGGACAGAGGAAGAAGATGGAGGATATTGGGTTGAGATGGGACAGAGGATGAAGATGGAGGATATTGGGTGGAGATGGGACAGAGGATGAAGATGGAGGATATTGGGTGGAGATGGGACAGAGGAAGAAGATGGAGGATATTGGGTGGAGATGGGACAGAGGAAGAAGATGGAGGATATTGGGTGGAGATGGGACAGAGGATGAAGATGGAGGATATTGGGTGGAGATGGGACAGAGGATGAAGATGGAGGATATTGGGTGGAGATGGGACAGAGGATGAAGATGGAGGATATTGGGTGGAGATGCGACAGAGGATGAAGATGGAGGATATTGGGTGGAGATGCGACAGAGGATGAAGATGGAGGATATTGGGTGGAGATGCGACAGAGGATGAAGATGGATGATATTGGGTGGAGATGCGACAGAGGAAGAAGATGGAGGACACACAATGGAGCAAAGAAAGGGATCGAAGAGAGAAGGTGATAGTGCAGGGGGAGGGTAGAGTATCCGGAATATCGGGGGTAGAAGATAGAAGAATAAATTGACCTAGAGAGGATGAAGATGAAGGAAAGTGGATGGAAAGGGCTGTCAGAAAAGGCGTTCACAAGAAGAAGATGGAGAACAAATGGGTGGAGATGGAAGATGGTGGTCAGAGAAGCAGGAACGAGGATGGATATGGAGGAGATAAAGGAAAGGAGACGGAGGACAGAGGATGAAGATGGAGGAGAGAAAAAGATGATGGAGGACAAAAGATGGAAATGGAAGATGGTGATCAGAGAAGCAGGAAAGAGGATGGATATGGAGGAGATGAAGGACAGAAGAGAGAGGAAGATGATGGAGGACAAAAGAAGGAGATGGAAGAGAGGATGAAGATGGAGGAGAAAGGAAGGAGATGGAAGAGAGGATGAAGATGGAGGAGAAAGGAAGGAGATGGAAGA
>JBBDGP010005869.1:0-50248 GCA_037952835.1 Lithobates septentrionalis | reverse complement strand
TAATCTGGGGTGTCAGCTCACCATGGAGCTTCCTGGGGGGGGGTTGTATAATCTGGGGTGTCAGCTCACCATGGAGCTCCCTGGGGGGGAGGGGTTGTATAATCTGGGGTGTCAGCTCACCATGGAGCTTCCTGGGGGGGGTTGTATAATCTGGGGTGTCAGCTCACCATGGAGCTCTCTGGATTCTGGTATTTTCTCCACTTGCACCATCTAGAAGGGACAGGAAGGTGCTGGTATGGTAGAGATGTACGGCTTGTGTTTTTATTGTGTCCGTTTACAACGACCATGAAACTAGGATGCGTCCCATTGGCTCGCAGTTTTCCTTTAATAATCTTAAGAAACTAAACAGCAATTTAAAAATAAACCTTCTGCTCGCCAACAAAGCCTCCGAATTCCTTTCCCATTACCGAGCGGCTCAGGACAAAGGAAACGGCGCACAAGAATTAACTCGTGTTATCCATTGACTGGAAATGTGATAAACGGCGAGAATACGGCGAGCGAAGGCGGGATCTAATTGTTATGACTCCTCATCTGTAAATACACCCAAGGGGGGGAGATTACTATGAAGGCTGAAGATCAAACTGGCGACTCCCAGACTAAAGTAAACACAAAGATTACCCGACTTTATCCGCCAGACGGCGTCCAAGAGTAACGCCAACCCGACATGTGACCCCCCACAGACCAGTGCCAAGGGTGTGCTAAACCCGACTTGTGACCCCCCCCCCCCACAGACCAGTGCCAAGGGTGTGCTAAACCCGACTTGTGACACCCCCCCCCCACAGACCAGTGCCAAGGGTGTGCTAAACCCGACTTGTGACACCCCCCCCCCACAGACCAGTGCCAAGGGTGTGCTAAACCCGACTTGTGACACCCCCCCCCACAGACCAGTGCCAAGGGTGTGCTAAACCCGACTTGTGACACCCCCCCCCACAGACCAGTGCCAGGGGTGTGCTAAACCCGACATGTGACACCCCCCCCCACAGACCAGTGCTAGGGGTGTGCTAAACCCGACATGTGACACCCCCCCCCCACAGACCAGTGCCAGGGGAGTGCTAAACCCGACATGTGACACCCCCCCCCCACAGACCAGTGCCAGGGGAGTGCTAAACCCGACATGTGACCCCCCCCCACAGACCAGTGCCAGGGGAGTGCTAAACCCGACATGTGACACCCCCCCCCACAGACCAGTGCCAGGGGTGTGCTAAACCCGACATGTGACCCCCCCCCCCACAGACCAGTGCCAGGGGAGTGCTAAACCCGACATGTGACCCCCCCCCCCACAGACCAGTGCCAGGGGTGTGCTAAACCCGACTACCCGACTTGTGACCCCCCCCCCCCACAGACCAGTGCCAGGGGTGTGCTAAACCCGACTTGTGACACCCCCCCCCCCCCCCCACAGACCAGTGCCAGGGGTGTGCTAAACCCGACATGTGACCCCCCCCCCCACAGACCAGTGCCAGGGGTGTGCTAAACCCGACATGTGACCCCCCCCCACAGACCAGTGCCAGGGGTGTGCTAAACCCGACATGTGACCCCCCCCCACAGACCAGTGCCAGGGGTGTGCTAAACCCGACATGTGACCCCCCCCACAGACCAGTGCCAGGGGTGTGCTAAACCCGACATGTGACCCCCCCACAGACCAGTGCCAGGGGTGTGCTAAACCCGACATGTGACCCCCCCCCCCACAGACCAGTGCCAGGGGTGTGCTAAACCCGACATGTGACCCCCCCCCCACAGACCAGTGCCAGGGGTGTGCTAAACCCGACATGTGACCCCCCCCACAGACCAGTGCCAGGGGAGTGCTAAACCCGACATGTGACCCCCCCAACAGACCAGTGCCAGGGGTGTGCTAAACCCGACATGTGACCCCCCCCACAGACCAGTGCCAGGGGTGTGCTAAACCCGACATGTGACCCCCCCCACAGACCAGTGCCAGGGGTGTGCTAAACCCGACATGTGACCCCCCCCCCACAGACCAGTGCCAGGGGTGTGCTAAACCCGACATGTGACCCCCCCCACAGACCAGTGCCAGGGAAACCCGACATGTGACCCCCCCAAAGACCAGTGCCAGGGAAACCCGACATGTGACCCCCCCCACAGACCAGTGCCAGGGAAACCCGACATGTGACCCCCCCCCCAAAGACCAGTGCCAGGGAAACCCAACATGTGACCCCCCCAAAGACCAGTGCCAGGGAAACCCAACATGTGACCCCCCCCACAGACCAGTGCCAGGGAAACCCGACATGTGACCCCCCCCCACAGACCAGTGCCAGGGAAACCCGACATGTGACCCCCCCCCCAAAGACCAGTGCCAGGGAAACCCGACATGTGACCCCCCCCCCCCCCCCCAAAGACCAGTGCCAGGGGTGTGCTATGTGCGGATCGGAGGACATGGACACAAGAAAACCCGGAGTGGACAATTCACCTTTGGTGCTGGAAATGAGACGGAGGAAGCGGAACATTTAAAGAAGTACGGGGAAAGCTCTTCTGGTCATACTTCGGGGGGGGGGGCACTTGGTTCTGCTCTCCTGTGACCCAAATTCAGCCAACAGTGGTGCTAAAGTCTGCCGATGGTTCTGCAGGAATCCCCACAATGTCGGGATGCACCTAGATCCCTGACCAGAAGCCAGCTCAGCTTCTCACTGTGCCGCTGAGAGCCTGATCCACCCGCTCCCACCCCCTCCACAGCCCGGCATTTCAGTGAGCACTGGAGGGGCAGAGCAGAGAGCTGGAGACTAATCAGTCACTGCCCTGTGCTCAGAGCAGAACTGAGCGATCAGCAGTCATGTGATCACTCAGTTCACAGTGTACAGATGGTGGGGACCTTGCTTTGTGCACTGGTGGGCAGTCATGTTCCCACAAAGTTGGGAGCATGAAATTGTCCAAGAAGTCTTGGTATGCCGACGCCCTAAGAGTTCCCTTCACGGGAACTAAGGGGCCAAGCCTAACCCCTGGAAAAAAAAAAAAAAAAAAAAAGGGGAGACCCACCATAATCCCCCCCCTCCCCCACACCATAATTCCCCCTCCACCAAATGATTTGGACCAGAGCACAAAGCAAGGTCCATAAAGACATGGATGAGCGAGTTTGGGGTGGAGAAACTTGACTGGCCTGCACAGAGTCCTGGTCTCAACCCGATAGAACACCTTTGGGATGAATTAGACCTGAGACTGAGCCAGGCCTTCTGTAAAGGCCGGCGTCCCAATACTTTTGGGAATATAGTGTTATCTCTGCATCCAAAAACCCGGTAAACCACACGCAAAGCACGTGTATATGTATGTGTAATTAATTATATATATATATATATATATATATATATATATATATATATATATATATATATATATATATATATATATATATATATATATATATATATATATATATATATATATATATATATATATATATAGTGGTCGGGAACCTCCCACCCCCTCTGACCTCTCTGTGTGGGAGAGTCGGCGGCTCCCTGCCTGGTGACCCCAATACAAACCTCACCTGCAATGTCTTCCCAAGACCCATACAATGAGCCAAGATACACCCCGAGCCCGACTCCTTCTTCGTCTTCTTCAAGGACTCACAGCAACAATCCCACATGAACTGAACACCTGGAGGGGGGACACAATCACATCATGTTACACAGAGCCCCCACAACCCCCCCCCCCCCACCAACCCCAGAGAGCCCCCAATACAACCCTCTCCCACCAACCCCAGAGAGCCCCCAGTATAACCACCCCCACCAACCCCAGAGAGCCCCCAGTATAACCACCCCCACCAACCCCAGAGAGCCCCCAGTACAACCCTCCCCCACCAACCCCAGAGAGCCCCCAGTACAACCCTCCCCCACCAACCCCAGAGAGCCCCCAGTACAACCCTCCCCCACCAACCCCAGAGAGCCCCCCAGTACAACCCTCCCCCACCAACCCTAGAGAGCCCCCAGTATAACCACCCCCACCAAACCCAGAGAGCCCCCAGTACAACCCTCCCCCACCAACCCCAGAGAGCCCCCAGTACAACCCTCCCCCACCAACCCCAGAGAGCCCCCAGTACAACCCTCCCCCACCAACCCCAGAGAGCCCCCAGTATAACCACCCCCACCAACCCCAGAGAGCCCCCAGTACAACCCTCCCCCACCAAACCCAGAGAGCCCCCAGTACAACCCTCCCCCACCAACCCCAGAGAGCCCCCAGTACAACCCTCCCCCACCAAACCCAGAGAGCCCCCAGTACAACCTCCCCCACCAACCCCAGAGAGCCCCCAGTACAACCCTCCCCCACCAAACCCAGAGAGCCCCCAGTACAACCCTCCCCCACCAACCCCAGAGAGCCCCCAGTATAACCACCCCCACCAAACCCAGAGAGCCCCCAGTATAACCACCCCCACCAAACCCAGAGAGCCCCCAGTACAACCCTCCCCCACCAACCCCAGAGAGCCCCCAGTACAACCCTCCCCCACCAACCCTAGAGAGCCCCCAGTATAACCACCCCCACCAAACCCAGAGAGCCCCCAGTACAACCCTCCCCCACCAACCCCAGAGAGCCCCCAGTACAACCCTCCCCCACCAACCCCAGAGAGCCCCCAGTACAACCCTCCCCCACCAACCCCAGAGAGCCCCCAGTATAACCCTCCCCCACCAAACCCAGAGAGCCCCCAGTACAACCCTCTCCCACAAACCCCAGAGAGCCCCCCAGTACAACCCTCCCCCACCAACCCCAGAGAGCCCCCAGTACAACCCTCCCCCACCAACCCCAGAGAGCCCCCAGTACAACCCTCCCCCACCAACCCCAGAGAGCCCCCAGTACAACCCTCCCCCACCAACCCCAGAGAGCCCCCAGTACAACCCTCCCCCACCAACCCCAGAGAGCCCCCAGTACAACCCTCCCCCACCAACCCCAGAGAGCCCCCAGTACAACCCTCTCCCACAAACCCCAGAGAGCCCCCAGTACAACCCTCTCCCACAAACCCCAGAGAGCCCCCAGTACAACCCTCCCCCACCAACCCCAGTGAGCCCCCAGTATAACCTTAACCCCAGAGAGCCCCCAGTATAACCCTCCCCACTAACCCTAGAGAGCCCCCAGTACAACCTTCCCCCACCAACCCCAGAGAGCCGCCGGTATAAACACCCCCCCTCCCCCCCAACATATCTCCTCACCCGGCCTCTGGTTCAGGTTTGAGATTTCACTCCCACCAAAAAAACACGAAACAGTTGATTATTATTTACTATTCCGAGTGATTACTGATCAGTGACTCAGAAAGGAGACAATATCTCATCTGCAGGACTACAATCCCGACTGTAGAGGTGCCAGGCTATGGAAGAGGCCGCCCCCCAACATTATTGGGGAATAAGATTCTTACCGTCTACCTGGTGAGGCTTCAGCTTGGTCACCAGGCTCTTGTGCACCTGAACCAGGGGTTCCTTGGTCTCCTCGTCCTCATCCAGGACCAGTTTGGTGGTAATTGGACACTTTACAGGTGAAGCATCTTCCAGAATGACGACCTGGAGGACCCAAAAGAACATAAAATTTCCTGATAATGTCAACCAGATACTGAAGACATTTCTCTAAATATAAATCCGGCCCACCCGGCCCTCGGGAGCCGCATGCTGTCCTGGAAGTCGCCAGTCCCATAGAAATGAGATCTCTGGAACTCCCTCTTCAACTCTACGAACCCCGCCTCTCACGTTACAACCAATGGGGATACGGGGTGCCTGTGCCACACAAACCAATTTCATTGAAGGATCTCTCCCAGTTGAGTTTATAACATTTATTACGCCCAAACCAATGGCGATCCGTGTATTCCCAGCATGCCGAGTACATGGCGGGAACTCCCCCTCACCTCCCGCAGCTTCTCCCGCTGTCGCTCTCTCTCCGCAATTCTCTTCCTCCTCTCTTCTTCCATTTTTAAGGCATTCTGAGTTTCAGATCTCAGCTTGTCATCTTTTAGGATTCTCCGGATCTTCTTCCGACCTTTTCCTGGAGATTTGGAGTCTGAGTCGTCGTCGTCGTGGTCACCGTCCTCCGAATTACCCTAAAACAGAAGAGTGATCCATCAGAACGTCCTCTGAAGGGAGATCAATGATATCCGAAAGCATAATGTCACGCTGAAATACACCACAGAGACCCCACAATGGGGGAGGACAACCATTCTTTACTGACACACGGTCTATCACTAGGAGGACCATTCTTTACTGACACACGGTCTATCACTAGGAGGACCATTCTTTACTGACACACGGTCTATCACTAGGAGGACCATTCTTTACTGACACACGGTCTATCACTAGGAGGACCATTCTTTACTGACACACGGTCTATCACTAGGAGGACCATTCTTTACTGACACACGGTCCATCACTAGGAGGACCATTCTTCTTTACTGACACACAGTCTATCACTAGGAGGACCATTCTTCTTTACTGACACACGGTCTATCACTAGGAGGACCATTCTTCTCTACTGACACACGGTTTATCACTAGGAGGACCATTCTTCTTTACTGACACACGGTCTATCACTAGGAGGACCATTCTTTACTGACACACGATCTATCACTAGGAGGACCATTCTTCTCTACTGACACACGGTTTATCACTAGGAGGACCATTCTTCTTTACTGACACACAGTTTATCACTAGGAGGACCATTCTTCTCTACTGACACACGATCTATCACTAGGAGGACCATTCTTCTCTACTGACACACGGTCTATCACTAGGAGAACCATTCTTCTTTACTGACACACGGACTATCACTAGGAGGACCATTCTTCTCTACTGACACACGGTCTATCACTAGGAGAACCATTCTTCTTTACTGACACACAGTTTATCACTAGGAGGACCATTCTTTACTGACACACGATCTATCACTAGGAGGACCATTCTTCTCTACTGACACACGGTTTATCACTAGGAGGACCATTCTTCTTTACTGACACACGGACTATCACTAGGAGGACCATTCTTCTCTACTGACACACAGTTTATCACTAGGAGGACCATTCTTCTCTACTGACACACGGTCTATCACTAGGAGGACCATTCTTCTCTATTGACACACGGTCTATCACTAGGAGGACCATTCTTCTCTACTGACACACGATCTATCACTAGGAGGACCATTCTTCTCTACTGACACACGGTCTATCACTAGGAGAACCATTCTTCTTTACTGACACACGGACTATCACTAGGAGGACCATTCTTTACTGACACACAGTTTATCACTAGGAGGACCATTCTTTACTGACACACGGTCTATCACTAGGAGGACCATTCTTCTCTACTGACACACGGTCTATCACTAGGAGAACCATTCTTCTCTACTGACACACGGTCTATCACTAGGAGAACCATTCTTCTTTACTGACACACAGTTTATCACTAGGAGGACCATTCTTTACTGACACACACGATCTATCACTAGGAGGACCATTCTTCTCTACTGACACACGGTTTATCACTAGGAGGACCATTCTTCTTTACTGACACACGGTCTATCACTAGGAGGACCATTCTTCTCTACTGACACACAGTTTATCACTAGGAGGACCATTCTTCTCTACTGACACACGGTCTATCACTAGGAGGACCATTCTTCTCTATTGACACACAGTTTATCACTAGGAGGACCATTCTTCTTTACTAACACACGATCTATCACTAGGAGGACCATTCTTTACTGACACACGGTCTATCACTAGGAGGACCATTCTTTACTGACACACGGTCTATCACTAGGAGGACCATTCTTTACTGACACACGGTCTATCACTAGGAGGACCATTCTTTACTGACACACGGTCTATCACTAGGAGGACCATTCTTCTTTACTGACACACGATCTATCACTAGGAGGACCATTCTTCTTTACTGACACACGGTCTATCACTAGGAGGACCATTCTTCTCTACTGACACACGGTCTATCACTAGGAGGACCATTCTTCTCTACTGACACACGATCTATCACTAGGAGGACCATTCTTCTTTACTGACACACGGTCTATCACTAGGAGGACCATTCTTCTCTACCGAAACGCGATCACTAGGAGGACCATTCTTCTCTACTGACACACGATCTATCACTAGGAGGACCATTCTTCTTTACTGACACACGGACTATCACTAGGAGGACCATTCTTCTCTACTGACACGTGATCTATCACTAGGAGAACCATTCTTCTCTACTGACACACGGTCTATCACTAGGAGGACCATTCTTCTCTACTGACACACGGTTTATCACTAGGAGGACCATTCTTCTTTACTGACACACAGTTTATCACTAGGAGGACCATTCTTTACTGACACACGATCTATCACTAGGAGGACCATTCTTCTCTACTGACGCACGGTTTATCACTAGGAGGACCATTCTTCTCTACTGACACACGGTCTATCACTAGGAGGACCATTCTTCTCTACTGACACACAGTTTATCACTAGGAGGACTATTCTTCTTTACTGACACACAGTCTATCACTAGGAGGACCATTCTTCTTTACTGACACACAGTTTATCACTAGGACTATTCTTCTCTACTGACACGTGATCTATCACTAGGAGGACCATTCTTCTTTACTGACACACGGTCTATCACTAGGAGGACCATTCTTCTTTACTGACACACGATCTATCACTAGGAGGACCATTCTTCTCTACTGACACACGGTTTATCACTAGGAGGACTATTCTTCTCTACTGACACGTGATCTATCACTAGGAGGACAATTCTTCTTTACTGACACACGATCTATCACTAGGAGGACCATTCTTCTCTACTGACACACGGTTTATCACTAGGAGGACTATTCTTCTCTACTGACACGTGATCTATCACTAGGAGGACAATTCTTCTCTACTGACACACGATCTATCACTAGGAGGACTATTCTTCTCTACTGACACGTGATCTATCACTAGGAGGACAATTCTTCTCTACTGACACACGGTTTATCACTAGGAGGACTATTCTTCTCTACTGACACGTGATCTATCACTAGGAGGACAATTCTTCTTTACTGACACACGATCTATCACTAGGAGGACCATTCTTCTTTACTAACACACGATCTATCACTAGGAGGACCATTCTTCTTTACTGACACACAGTTTATCACTAGGAGGACCATTCTTCTTTACTGACACACAGTTTATCACTAGGAGGACCATTCTTCTTTACTGACACATGGTCTATCACTGGGAACTGCACTGGGGGAAACCAGGGTAATGAGTAAGCACGTTTGTGTGAAACACGTCTACTAAACACCTTGGATCGTTTGGGTGTCAGGTTTTTAAACTTCATGGACCTAATATTATTTCTTCATTTCCGGATGTGCCGCCCTACTACTGTATTTTATGGGGAAACCAGGGGCACAAAAATTCCCAAAAGATGCCGGAGGGTGAACCTTCTATATGCATCTCCCAAGTACAAATAAATGGTTTAGGGTGGGGTGCCCCATAGGGAGGGCAGAAGACTTTCTGATTGCCAGTTCTATTCATTACATCTGAAGAACGGCAACAGTGACACCTACAGCATACAGGGAGGCATTACAACCAGCTACACAGATTATTCATCCCGGGGTCCTATGCAGAGATTACATTACAACGTATCGCCTGGCTGTGTCCCCCATACACACATTACAATGTATCGCCTGGCTGTGTCCCCCATACACACATTACAATACATTGCCTGGCTGTATCCTCATACACACATTACAATACATTGCCTGGCTGTATCCCCCATACACACATTACAATGCATTGCCTGGCTGTGTCCCCCATACACACATTACAATACATTGCCTGGCTGTGTCCTCCATACACACATTACAATACATTGCCTGGCTGTATCCCCCATACACACATTACAATACATTGCCTGGCTGTATCCTCATACACACATTACAATACATTGCCTGGCTGTATCCTCATACACACATTACAATACATTGCCTGGCTGTGTCCCCCATACACACATTACAATACATTGCCTGGCTGTATCCTCATACACACATTACAATGCATTGCCTGGCTGTGTCCCCCATACACACATTACAATACATTGCCTGGCTGTATCCCCCATACACACATTACAATACATTGCCTGCCTGTATCCTCATACACACATTACAATACATTGCCTGGCTGTATCCTCATACACACATTACAATACATTGCCTGGCTGTGTCCCCCATACACACATTACAATACATTGCCTGGCTGTATCCCCCATACACACATTACAATACATTGCCTGGCTGTATCCTCATACACACATTACAATACATTGCCTGGCTGTATCCCCCATACACACATTACAATACATTGCCTGGCTGTATCCTCATACACACATTACAATACATTGCCTGGCTGTGTCCCCCATACACACATTACAATACATTGCCTGGCTGTGTCCTCCATACACACATTACAATACATTGCCTGGCTGTATCCCCCATACACACATTACAATACATTGCCTGGCTGTATCCTCATACACACATTACAATACATTGCCTGGCTGTGTCCCCCATACACACATTACAATACATTGCCTGGCTGTATCCTCATACACACATTACAATGCATTGCCTGGCTGTGTCCCCCATACACACATTACAATACATTGCCTGGCTGTATCCCCCATACACACATTACAATACATTGCCTGCCTGTATCCTCATACACACATTACAATACATTGCCTGGCTGTATCCTCATACACACATTACAATACATTGCCTGGCTGTGTCCCCCATACACACATTACAATACATTGCCTGGCTGTATCCCCCATACACACATTACAATACATTGCCTGGCTGTATCCTCATACACACATTACAATACATTGCCTGGCTGTATCCCCCATACACACATTACAATACATTGCCTGGCTGTATCCTCATACACACATTACAATACATTGCCTGGCTGTGTCCTCCATACACACATTACAATACATTGCCTGGCTGTGTCCCCCATACACACATTACAATACATTGCCTGGCTGTATCCTCATACACACATTACAATACATTGCCTGGCTGTGTCCTCATACACACATTACAATGCATTGCCTGGCTGTGTCCTCATACACACATTACAATGCATTGCCTGGCTGTGTCCCCCATACACACATTACAATGCATTGCCTGGCTGTGTCCCCATACACACATTACAATACATTGCCTGGCTGTATCCCCCATACACACATTACAATACATTGCCTGGCTGTGTCCTCCATACACAAATTACAATACATTGCCTGGCTGTGTCCTCCATACACACAATACATTGCCTGGCTGTATCCTCATACACACATTACAATACATTGCCTGGCTGTATCCTCATACACACATTACAATACATTGCCTGGCTGTATCTCCCATACACACATTACAATGCATTGCCTGGCTGTGTCCTCCATACACACATTACAATACATTGCCTGGCTGTGTCCTCCATACACACATTACAATACATTGCCTGGCTGTGTCCTCCATACACACATTACAATACATTGCCTGGCTGTGTCCTCATACACACATTACAATACATTGCCTGGCTGTGTCCTCCATACACACATTACAATACATTGCCTGGCTG
Source organism: Lithobates septentrionalis (assembly GCA_037952835.1). Classification (NCBI taxonomy): domain Eukaryota; kingdom Metazoa; phylum Chordata; class Amphibia; order Anura; family Ranidae; genus Lithobates; species Lithobates septentrionalis. The sequence goes on along the minus strand of JBBDGP010005869.1, from coordinate 38,640 downwards.
TGTCCTCCATACACAAATTACAATACATTGCCTGGCTGTGTCCTCCATACACACAATACATTGCCTGGCTGTATCCTCATACACACATTACAATACATTGTATGGCTGTATCCTCATACACACATTACAATGTATTGCCTGGCTGTGTCCTCCATACACACATTACAATACATTGCCTGGCTGTATCCTCATACACACATTACAATGCATTGCCTGGCTGTGTCCTCCATACACACATTACAATACATTGCCTGGCTGTGTCCTCCATACACAAAATTACAATACATTGCCTGGCTGTGTCCTCCATACACACAATACATTGCCTGGCTGTATCCTCATACACACATTACAATACATTGCCTGGCTGTATCCTCATACACACATTACAATACATTGCCTGGCTGTATCCTCATACACACATTACAATACATTGCCTGGCTGTATCCTCATACACACATTACAATGCACTGCCTGGCTGTGTCCCCCATACACACATTACAATACATTGCCTGGCTGTGTCCTCATACACACATTACAATGCATTGCCTGGCTGTGTCCCCCATACACACATTACAATGTATTGCCTGGCTGTGTCCCCCATACACAAATTACAATGCACTGCCTGGCTGTGTCCCCCATACACACATTACAATGCATTGCCTGGCTGTGTCCCCCATACACACATTACAATGCACTGCCTGGCTGTGTCCCCCATACACACATTACAATACATTGCCTGGCTGTGTCCCCCATACACACATTACAATACATTGCCTGGCTGTGTCCCCCATACACACATTACAATACATTGCCTGGCTGTGTCCCCCATACAAACATTACAATACATTGCCTGGCTGTATCCTCATACACACATTACAATACATTGCCTGGCTGTATCCTCATACACACATTACAATACATTGCCTGGCTGTGTCCCCCATACACACATTACAATACATTGCCTGGCTGTATCCCCCATACACACATTACAATACATTGCCTGGCTGTATCCTCATACACACATTACAATACATTGCCTGGCTGTATCCCCCATACACACATTACAATACATTGCCTGGCTGTATCCTCATACACACATTACAATACATTGCCTGGCTGTGTCCCCCATACACACATTACAATACATTGCCTGGCTGTATCCTCATACACACATTACAATACATTGCCTGGCTGTGTCCTCATACACACATTACAATGCATTGCCTGGCTGTGTCCTCATACACACATTACAATGCATTGCCTGGCTGTGTCCCCCATACACACATTACAATGCATTGCCTGGCTGTGTCCCCATACACACATTACAATACATTGCCTGGCTGTATCCCCCATACACACATTACAATACATTGCCTGGCTGTGTCCTCCATACACAAATTACAATACATTGCCTGGCTGTGTCCTCCATACACACAATACATTGCCTGGCTGTATCCTCATACACACATTACAATACATTGCCTGGCTGTATCCTCATACACACATTACAATACATTGCCTGGCTGTATCTCCCATACACACATTACAATGCATTGCCTGGCTGTGTCCTCCATACACACATTACAATACATTGCCTGGCTGTGTCCTCCATACACACATTACAATACATTGCCTGGCTGTGTCCTCATACACACATTACAATACATTGCCTGGCTGTGTCCTCCATACACACATTACAATACATTGCCTGGCTGTGTCCTCCATACACAAATTACAATACATTGCCTGGCTGTGTCCTCCATACACACAATACATTGCCTGGCTGTATCCTCATACACACATTACAATACATTGCCTGGCTGTATCCTCATACACACATTACAATGTATTGCCTGGCTGTGTCCTCCATACACACATTACAATACATTGCCTGGCTGTATCCTCATACACACATTACAATGCATTGCCTGGCTGTGTCCTCCATACACACATTACAATACATTGCCTGGCTGTGTCCTCCATACACAAAATTACAATACATTGCCTGGCTGTGTCCTCCATACACACAATACATTGCCTGGCTGTATCCTCATACACACATTACAATACATTGCCTGGCTGTATCCTCATACACACATTACAATACATTGCCTGGCTGTGTCCTCATACACACATTACAATGCATTGCCTGGCTGTGTCCCCCATACACACATTACAATGTATTGCCTGGCTGTGTCCCCCATACACAAATTACAATGCACTGCCTGGCTGTGTCCCCCATACACACATTACAATGCATTGCCTGGCTGTGTCCCCCATACACACATTACAATACATTGCCTGGCTGTGTCCCCCATACACACATTACAATACATTGCCTGGCTGTGTCCCCCATACACACATTACAATACATTGCCTGGCTGTGTCCCCCATACACACATTACAATGCATTGCCTGGCTGTGTCCTCATACACACATTACAATGCACTGCCTGGCTGTGTCCCCCATACACACATTACAATACATTGCCTGGCTGTGTCCCCCATACACACATTACAATACATTGCCTGGCTGTGTCCCCCATACACACATTACAATACATTGCCTGGCTGTATCCTCATACACACATTACAATACATTGCCTGGCTGTGTCCTCCATACACACATTACAATACATTGCCTGGCTGTGTCCCCCATACACACATTACAATACATTGCCTGGCTGTGTCCCCCATACACACATTACAATGCATTGCCTGGCTGTGTCCCCCATACACACATTACAATACATTGCCTGGCTGTGTCCCCCATACACACATTACAATACATTGCCTGGCTGTGTCCCCCATACACACATTACAATACATTGCCTGGCTGTATCCTCATACACACATTACAATACATTGCCTGGCTGTGTCCTCATACACACATTACAATGCATTGCCTGGCTGTGTCCCCCATACACACATTACAATACATTGCCTGGCTGTGTCCTCATACACACATTACAATGCACTGCCTGGATGTATCCTCATACACACATTACAATACATTGCCTGGCTGTATCCCCCATACACACATTACAATACATTGCCTGGCTGTGTCCCCCATACACACATTACAATGCACTGCCTGGATGTATCCTCATACACACATTACAATACATTGCCTGGCTGTGTCCCCCATACACACATTACAATACATTGCCTGGCTGTGTCCCCCATACACACATTACAATGCACTGCCTGGATGTATCCTCATACACACATTACAATACATTGCCTGGCTGTATCCCCCATACACACATTACAATACATTGCCTGGCTGTGTCCCCCATACACACATTACAATGCACTGCCTGGATGTATCCTCATACACACATTACAATGCACTGCCTGGCTGTGTCCCCCATACACACATTACAATACATTGCCTGGCTGTGTCCCCATACACACATTACAATACATTGCCTGGCTGTGTCCTCATACACACATTACAATACATTGCCTGGCTGTGTCCTCATACACACATTACAATGCATTGCCTGGCTGTGTCCCCCATACACACATTACAATACATTGCCTGGCTGTGTCCTCATACACACATTACAATGCACTGCCTGGATGTATCCTCATACACACATTACAATACATTGCCTGGCTGTATCCCCCATACACACATTACAATACATTGCCTGGCTGTGTCCCCATACACACATTACAATACATTGCCTGGCTGTGTCCTCATACACACATTACAATGCATTGCCTGGCTGTGTCCCCCATACACACATTACAATACATTGCCTGGCTGTGTCCTCATACACACATTACAATGCACTGCCTGGATGTATCCTCATACACACATTACAATACATTGCCTGGCTGTGTCCTCATACACACATTACAATACATTGCCTGGCTGTATCCCCCATACACACATTACAATGCACTGCCTGGATGTATCCTCATACACACATTACAATACATTGCCTGGCTGTGTCCTCATACACACATTACAATACATTGCCTGGCTGTGTCCTCATACACACATTACAATACATTGCCTGGCTGTGTCCCCCATACACACATTACAATGCATTGCCTGGCTGTGTCCTCATACACACATTACAATACATTGCCTGGCTGTGTCCCCCATACACACATTACAATACATTGCCTGGCTGTGTCCTCATACACACATTACAATACATTGCCTGGCTGTGTCCTCATACACACATTACAATACATTGCCTGGCTGTGTCCTCATACACACATTACAATACATTGCCTGGCTGTGTCCTCATACACACATTACAATACATTGCCTGGCTGTGTCCTCATACACACATTACAATACATTGCCTGGCTGTGTCCCCCATACACACATTACAATGCATTGCCTGGCTGTGTCCTCATACACACATTACAATACATTGCCTGGCTGTGTCCCCCATACACACATTACAATACATTGCCTGGCTGTGTCCTCATACACACATTACAATACATTGCCTGGCTGTATCCCCCATACACACATTACAATGCATTGCCTGGCTGTGTCCTCATACACACATTACAATACATTGCCTGGCTGTGTCCTCATACACACATTACAATACATTGCCTGGCTGTGTCCCCCATACACACATTACAATACATTGCCTGGCTGTATCCTCATACACACATTACAATACATTGCCTGGCTGTATCCTCATACACACATTACAATGCACTGCCTGGCTGTGTCCCAGTTTCCTTTCACTTATCTTAGTGGTGAGAGAGCTGATCTGATAGGTTCACTCCCTTCTCCCCTTCATTGCCCATTTCCAATGCTCGTCCCCCCGAGGTCAGAGGTGACCAGAACGTGACCTCTCTATAGATGTACAGCGACATCGATGATCTGACCAATACCTTGGAGTCACTGGAGGAGTCCTGCACCTTTATTCGCCTCCTCTTCTTCTTCTGCTTGTAGCTCCTCCCTTTTTCCTCGGCCTCTTTCCTCGCTGCCCTGCAATAGAACAGAAGCCAATTGGCGTTGTCAGGTGTCCGTCCCTCCGAGTCACACCGCTTCCCTGTGCCGCTCTGACACCGCATTATAGAATGAGGTCCCATCATACATTGGTGGGTTTCCTAGGAATATGTGCGGAGCGGAGTTCTCCTTTATGTACTGACCTGGTTCTGGGTCGCTGATCATCGGAGTCACTTTCGCTGTCTCCCTCGCTGACATCCGAGTCGTCGCTGGCAGATCCAGACTCATCGCTGGTCACTACAAGACATGAAGGCCGGATCAACACCAAAATACTGCCATGCATTCTACATCCCCCCCCCCCCCCAATGCGCCTGCACTGTATGTGAGCGCTCTACCGTGCGTCCATGGGGCTGCAATACTGCAAATCCTGCACACTTTTCTTGGGGTGTTTGGGGTGCTGGGCAGAAAAGGGGCGACTCAAGGCAATGCAGAAGTCCGGGGAAGGGGGAGATCTGCAACCGTCACTCCCGAGCAGAGGTCACATGACGGGGTCAGCACAATGCACACCATGATGACGGGGTCAGTACAATGCACACCATGGTGACGGGGTCAGCACAATGCACACCATGGTGACGGGGTCAGCACAATGCACACCATGGTGACGGGGTCAGCACAATGCAGATTATGCTGACGGGGTCAGCACAATGCAGATTATGCTGACGGGGTCAGCACAATGCAGATTATGCTGACGGGGTCAGCACAATGCAGATTATGCTGACGGGGTCAGCACAATGCAGATTATGCTGACGGGGTCAGCACAATGCAGATTATGCTGACGGGGTCAGCACAATGCAGATTATGCTGACGGGGTCAGCACAATGCAGATTATGCTGACGGGGTCAGCACAATGCAGATTATGGTGACGGGGTCAGCACAATGCAGATTATGGTGACGGGGTCAGCACAATGCAGATTATGGTGACGGGGTCAGCACAATGCAGATTATGGTGACGGGGTCAGCACAATGCAGATTATGGTGACGGGGTCAGTACAATGCAGATTATGGTGACGGGGTCAGCACAATGCAGATTATGCTGACGGGGTCAGCACAATGCAGATTATGCTGACGGGGTCAGCACAATGCAGATTATGCTGACGGGGTCAGCACAATGCAGATTATGCTGACGGGGTCAGTACAATGCAGATTATGGTGACGGGGTCAGTACAATGCAGATTATGGTGACGGGGTCAGTACAATGCAGATTATGGTGACGGGGTCAGTACAATGCAGATTATGGTGACGGGGTCAGTACAATGCAGATTATGGTGACGGGGTCAGTACAATGCAGATTATGTTGACGGGGTCAGTACAATGCAGATTATGGTGACGGGGTCAGTACAATGCAGATTATGCTGACGGGGTCAGTACAATGCAGATTATGGTGACGGGGTCAGTACAATGCACACCATGGTGACGGGGTCAGTACAATGCAGATTATGGTGACGGGGTCAGTACAATGCAGATTATGGTGACGGGGTCAGTACAATGCAGATTATGGTGACGGGGTCAGTACAATGCAGATTATGGTGACGGGGTCAGTACAATGCAGATTATGGTGACGGGGTCAGTACAATGCAGATTATGGTGACGGGGTCAGTACAATGCAGATTATGGTGACGGGGTCAGTACAATGCAGATTATGGTGACGGGGTCAGTACAATGCAGATTATGGTGACGGGGTCAGTACAATGCAGATTATGGTGACGGGGTCAGTACAATGCACACCACAGTGACGGGGTCAGTACAATGCAGACTGGGTCACTCATCGTACCCTTCCTTCGGTTTCGCCGTTTTCCATCCTTGGAATTGGCAGATTTGTCTTTCTTCTTTTTCTTGCCGTCTTTTTCATCATCGGACTCGCCTTCGCTCACAGACAGCTTGTGACGCAGCAGGCGGTGTCTGTATCGGGGCTTCTTTGCAGATTCTGAGTCGCTATCGGAGTCTGAACTGTCCTCATTGGTCTGATCTGTTACATTCAGAGAGACAGAAATAGAAAGTCAGTAAACAATTATCCATCACTCCCAGCAAGGTTATAGGGGGTACCCTCTAATCCAGCGTCTGACATTCTTACACCCATTACAACAAGACATTTGTAGAAACCGATACAACGTCCAAAAGAAAAGGATTGCCTTCAATATCACTTTACCGTTTACACAACCGTCAGTAATCCGAATCTCACCGTCATCCTGATCATCTTTGCCGTCTTTCCGAGATTTGACCTTCTTCTCTTTCTTGCCTTCCTCAGGCTCATCAGAAGAAACTTCATCATCAGATGACAAACCGGCTTTTATTTCCTGTAGAAGCATCTTCTTGGCGATCCTAAAAGACAAGCAGGAAAAACACATTGACTGGAGGCCTCGGGTCTTGTGAGCTCCTGGTGGGAATGTGACTGGCTGACATCTTAAAAGGGGGTCCCCAGGAAAGAGAAACCCTTCACTCAATGACAGCCAGCTTCTCAATGGTTCACAGAGGTAAATGATCTGCTACAGATATCGGTTTGGTTCTATGAATGTCTATGGCAGTACCAGCAAGCTATGCCGATCATAGAGGAGGGCTGAGGCTCTGAATGTCTATGGCAGTACCAACAAGCTATGCCGATCATACATGAGGGCTGAGGCTCTGAATGTCTATGGCAGTACCAGAAAGCTATGCCGATCATACATGAGGGCTGAGGCTCTAAATGTCTATGGCAGTACCAGCAAGCTATGCCGATCATAGAGGAGGGCTGAGGCTCTGAATGTCTATGGCAGTACCAGCAAGCTATGCTGATCAGAGAGGAGGGCTGAGGCTCTGAATGTCTATGGCAGTACCAGAAAGCTATGCCAATCATACATGAGGGCTGAGGCTCTGAACCTCTATGGCAGTACCAACAAGCTATGCCGATCATACATGAGGGCTGAGGCTCTGAACATCTATGGCAGTACCAGCAAGCTATGCCGATCATACATGAGGGCTGAGGCTCTGAATGTCTATGGCAGTACCAGAAAGCTATGCCGATCATACATGAGGGCTGAGGCTCTGAATGTCTATGGCAGTACCAGCAAGCTATGCTGATCATAGAGGAGGGCTGAGGCTCTGAATGTCTATGGCAGTACCAACAAGCTATGCCGATCATACATGAGGGCTGAGGCTCTGAATGTCTATGGCAGTACCAGAAAGCTATGCCGATCATACATGAGGGCTGAGGCTCTGAACCTCTATGGCAGTACCAGCAAGCTATGCCGATCATACATGAAGGCTGAGGCTCTGAATGTCTATGGCAGTACCAGAAAGCTATGCCGATCATACATGAGGGCTGAGGCTCTGAATGTCGATGGCAGTACCAGCAAGCTATGCCGATCATACATGAGGGCTGAGGCTCTGAATGTCTATGGCAGTACCAGAAAGCTATGCCGATCATACATGAGGGCTGAGGCTCTGAACCTCTATGGCAGTACCAGCAAGCTATGCCGATCATACATGAAGGCTGAGGCTCTGAACCTCTATGGCAGTACCAACAAGCTATGCCGATCATACATGAGGGCTGAGGCTCTGAACCTCTATGGCAGTACCAGAAAGCTATGCCGATCATACATGAGGGCTGAGGCTCTGAACGTCTATGGCAGTACCAGAAAGCTATGCCAATCATACATGAGGGCTGAGGCTCTGAACGTCTATGGCAGTACCAGAAAGCTATGCCAATCATACATGAGGGCTGAGGCTCTGAACGTCTATGGCAGTACCAGAAAGCTATGCCAATCATACATGAGGGCTGAGGCTCTGAACGTCTATGGCAGTACCAACAAGCTATGCTGATCATAGAGGAGGGCTGAGGCTCTGAACATCTATGGCAGTACCAGCAAGCTATGCCGATCATAGAGGAGGGCTGAGGCTCTGAACGTCTATGGCAGTACCAGCAAGCTATGCCAATCATACATGAGGGCTGAGGCTCTGAACGCCTATGGTAGTACCAACAAGCTATGCTGATCAGAGAGGAAGGCTGAGGCGCTGAACGTCTATGGCAGTACCAGAAAGCTATGCCAATCATACATGAGGGCTAAGGCTCTGAACATCTATGGCAGTACCAGCAAGCTATGCCGATCATAGAGGAGGGCTGAGGCACTGAACATCTATGGCAGTACCAGCAAGCTATGCTGATCATACATGAGGGCTGAGGCTCTAAACATCTATGGCAGTACCATCAAGCTTTGCCGATCATGCATGAGGGCTGAGGCTCTAAACATCTATGGCAGTACCAACAAGCTATGCCGATCATACATGAGGGCTGAGGCTCTGAACGTCTATGGTAGTACCAACAAGCTATGCTGATCAGAGAGGAAGGCTGAGGCTCTGAGCGTCTATGGCAGTACCAACAAGCTATGCCAATCATACATGAGGGCTAAGGCTCTGAACATCTATGGCAGTACCAACAAGCTATGCTGATCAGAGAGGAGGGCTGAGGCTCTGAATGTCTATGGCAGTACCAGCAAGCCATGCCGATCATAGAGGAGGGCTGAGGCTCTGAACGTCTATGGCAGTACCAGCAAGCTATGCCGATCATACATGAGGGCTGAGACTCTGAATGTCTATGGCAGTACCAGCAAGCTATGCCGATCATAGAGGAGGGCTGAGGCTCTGAATGTCTATGGCAGTACCAACAAGCTATGCCGATCATAGAGGAGGGCTGAGGCTCTGAACGTCTATGGCAGTACCAGCAAGCTATGCCGATCATAGAGGAGGGCTGAGGCTCGGAACGTCTATGGCAGTACCAGCAAGCTATGCTGATCATACATGAGGGCTGAGGCTCTAAACATCTATGGCAGTACCAGCAAGCTATGCTGATCATAGAGGAGGGCTGAGGCTCTGAACGTCTATGGCAGTACCAGCAAGCTATGCTGATCATAGGAGGAGGGCTGAGGCACTCAGTAGTACACATTTAACTTTCAAACCACTAACCCACCCCAGCTAAACTGCACCCCCCTGCATTGCTTACTTCCTCCATGTCCCAGTTGTAGCCCACCAAGGTATTTCTTCCCCAGAGGTGAACACCTCAGTGGTCCACAACTGCGATATGGAAGAATAAGCCAGTATCCCGGGTTGGGTACAATGATTGCAGTTTAGTAAAGGAGGGGTTGCCTAAAAGGAAAACCAGTAGAAAACAAACTTACACCAGCTAAAGAATGGTCATGGTCACAAAGACTAAAAATGAGGGAAAACACAAAAATTGAGGAACTCCTTCAGGCATGACAGATCAAAGCTAGAGAGGAAAAGAACAAAATATCTGCAGTATCTGTACATAGGCATTGTATATGAAATCATAATGTTCCACCTTGTGTTCACAACAACAACATCCGATGATATGCATGAAAAGCTTTGCAGAATGTGACAGCCCCTTTGCTGGGGGGGGGGGGGTTCTGTATTCTTCTTCGGTCCATGCTGAAGATGCGTTGGAACATAGACTAGCCAAGCAATGTATGAGGAAGACCGATCCACCTGTCTTTATGCAGTCATACAATGAGGCAGAAACAGGTCAGGATGTTCAGTTATTGCTCACATCAAACACCAGAATGAGGGAGAAATGTGATCAGAGATTGTGGGTGACACCAGAAGACCCCCGAGGCTGGAAGAATGTACAACACCTGGAACCTTGAGGCAGATAGGCTGCATCAGCAAAAAAACGCCATGGCTGGAAGAATGTACATCACCTGGAACCTTGAGGTGAATGGGCGACACCAGAAGACCACCAAGGCTGGAAGAATGTACATCACCTGGAACCTTGAGGTGAATGGGCGACACCAGAAGACCACCAAGGCTGGAAGAATGTACATCACCTGGAACCTTGAGGTGAATGGGCGACACCAGAAGACCACCAAGGCTGGAAGAATGTACATCACCTGGAACCTTGAGGTGAATGGGCGACACCAGAAGACCACCAAGGCTGGAAGAATGTACATCACCTGGAACCTTGAGGTGAATGGGCGACACCAGAAGACCACCAAGGCTGGAAGAATGTACATCACCTGGAACCTTGAGGTGAATGGGCGACACCAGAAGACCACCAAGGCTGGAAGAATGTACATCACCTGGAACCTTGAGGTGAATGGGCGACACCAGAAGACCACCAAGGCTGGAAGAATGTACATCACCTGGAACCTTGAGGTGAATGGGCGACACCAGAATTCCACCAAGGCTGGAAGAATGTACAACACCTGGAACCTTGAGGTGAATGGGCGACACCAGAAGACCATCAAGGCTGGAAGAATGTACAACACCTGGAACCTTGAGGTGAATGGGCGACACCAGAAGACCACCAAGGCTGGAAGAATGTACAACACCTGGAACCTTGAGGTGAATGGGCAACACCAGAATTCCACCAAGGCTGGAAGAATGTACAACACCTGGAACCTTGAGGTGAATGGGCGACACCAGAAGACCACCAAGGCTGGAAGAATGTACAACACCTGGAACCTTGAGGTGAATGGGCGACACCAGAAGACCACCAAGGCTGGAAGAATGTACAACACCTGGAACCTTGAGGCAGATAGGCTACATCAGCAAAAAAACCCAAGGCTGGAAGAATGTACATCACCTGGAACCTTGAGGTGAATGGGCGATACCAGAAGACCACCAAGGCTGGAAGAATGTACATGAGCTGGACTTATGCAGTGGATGGGCGACACCAGCAGAAGACCATCACAGCTGGAGGTTGGAAGAATGTACAACACGTGGAACCTTGAGGTGGATAGGTGCCATCAGCAGATAATGTTGGGTTCCTGCCAGGCCAAGAACAGCAGTGGGCACAGAATCACTAAGGTTAGAAGAATGTCACCTGGTTTTATGGATCTCCATTTCAGCCGAGGTACACAGAAAGTAAGCCAGTCCCTGGACCTGAATCCTATAAAACATCACAATCTGCAGATTGCTTAATGCCATCATAGACCAGAATTGTATGTGAAATCCACACCATGAAGAATGGAGGTTGTTTGGAGAGCACAGGGAGGCTGTAGCCAGTATTAGCAGTGTTCCGAATACATTGTTCAGGGAGTGTAATGTGGGTCTGGATGGAGGTCCTATGACCAGAAGGTAGGAACGTTGAGGCAAATCTTGTCAACATGAATTGGGTGTAGAAATATCCTTGGCTTTTTCTCTGTGTTTAGCTTTGGAGGAGAATAGGTTCCTGAAAATCTGACATCTGGAAGGGCAATAAAGGAAAGAGTTTACCATTTTCTAGAATGGTGTGGTTGGAAAGTTCGATAACGGACCTCACTATGGCTCAGCGTTTTCCATGTACAATCTTACTCTGTGTGAGGCTGAAGGAGAATCTAATGTTCAGTTTTATCATCCATTTGAGGATTATTTTGCACTACTCTTTTTTTCTTTCTATATATCTGGAATACTCTTTAGGCTCATCCCAAAATCTATAATTTTCTGGTATACACAAGTCTATATAATGTACTTAACTCTTACCTTCCCAAGATTCCTCAAGGTCTGCCATGAGGGTGAAGGAGGAGCACCTTATACACAGACGTCCCTCTTTGCTGTGGCTGGTTACTCTGCATTACAGCAGTTTATTCATTCACTTCTATTGTACCCTCTCTATGGTGACCGCATCCAACAGGCTATGCAAGATGGCCAAGATCCAAATACACTTCTACTAATACAACCGGGTTCTAAACTTATTTAAAATCATTTTAGAAGGAAGAAGCCAAACATACAGCCCCAGTTCTACAGAAGGAACTTGGAACGTTCTAGAATGAACAAAGTTGTCCCTGTACGAAATAAAATGTCCACCCATGAAGAGAGCAACTAAATAATTAACAGACAGATAAAAAGTGAAGTTTTGCTATATTAATGTACCCAAACAATTCCACTATATAGTGCCCTTCCTAGTATGTGAGGGTGCCTAGATGTGCTAGAGATCTGCATGGGACGGTGTCAGGGACTGCTGGGTCCTGGAACGAGATCTGCATGGGACGGTGTCAGGGACTGCTGGGTCCTGGAGTGAGATCTGCATGGGACGGTGTCAGGGACTGCTGGGTCCTGGAGTGAGATCTGCATGGGACGGTGTCAGGGACGGCTGGTTCCTGGAGTGAGATCTGCATGGGACGGTGTCAGGGACGGCTGGTTCCTGGAGTGAGATCTGCATGGGACGGTGTCAGGGACGGCTGGTTCCTGGAGTGAGATCTGCATGGGACGGTGTCAGGGACGGCTGGTTCCTGGAGTGAGATCTGCATGGGACGGTGTCAGGGACGGCTGGTTCCTGGAGTGAGATCTGCATGGGACGGTGTCAGGGACGGCTGGTTCCTGGAGTGAGATCTGCATGGGACGGTGTCAGGGACGGCTGGTTCCTGGAGTGAGATCTGCATGGGATGGTGTCAGGGACGGCTGGTTCCTGGAGTGAGATCTCCATGGGACGGTGTCAGGGACGGCTGGTTCCTGGAGTGAGATCTGCATGGGATGGTGTCAGGGACGGCTGGTTCCTGGAGAGAGATCTTCATGGGACGGTGTCAGGGACGGCTGGTTCCTGGAGTGAGATCTGCATGGGACGGTGTCAGGGACTGCTGGTTCCTGGTGATCTGGGGTGAAATCTGCATGGGACTGCTGGTTCCTGGCTTGTCAGTAATGGGGGAATAGACCACAGACAATAATGGGGACCTGTCCTCTGTTGGTCTCTTTTGGACCGTATAGATTTAACGTCATTGACATTCCAGTGGATAAATGGAGGTCTATGAATTGTTCTCTACAGGGAATTTATGAAAAGGAAGTTCAGACCAGCAGTACAGAGGAGTGTCCCCGGAAGACGTACACTGAACAGAGTCTTCATTGATATATTCAGCAGGAAGTGTCTCCTTCCATTCCATAATAAAGGATTCCATAAATTTCCAATACAAGTCTAGACTTCCTTTACCTTTTTCTACTTTTTGGGAGACAATGAAATCCCGGATGCTGAGCCCCCAAGCTGTACTTTATTCTGCACTTCTGGTGGGTTCTGGGCAAGGCTCATCTTTAGGACTCTCCAATAAAGGGGGACTGTTGTCTGAAATTTACATAAATGGATAACTGCTGAAATAGAAGAATTGGGGACTCCTTTATAAGGTGAATGCCGTCCTGACTTCACTTCTTGGTGAGCCGCTAACTTGGAACATATGAAGCATTTTCTCCGACACCCCGAGGAAGCAGAAGGGTGACCAGGCTTGAGCTTACACCTTCATAACTATAAGCAATGGCTATTCCCATACTTCATCCTAAAAACAGTCATTTTAAGGCCAGAAAACACTCAAAAGGTCTCTCCTGCTTCCCTACATTCTGCAGGTTAATGGCGTATGGACAGAAAGCTTGAAAGACTAAGAAAGGATCCAGTTATAAAGACACACAGAATGCAGCTCTCTGTTCAGTTGTACATTATTCAATGTATTTTTTCATACAAGTACCTAAATATGACCCGGTATCATCAGCCTCCTGCAGTCCTTGTACAGCAGATTATGTGCTAGGAGGGGGTGCTAATAGGAGGAGAAAAAGGTGACAGAGGGATGAGCTCATCAGTCTGCTGCTTCTCCTTTGTCTGTAGTTCAATGTTACCCATATAAGAGTCCCATTTCATTAGATCTGGGGGTATGTCTAGAGAGGATCTTCGATCCCGGGGTCTGTCTAGAGAGGATTCCCGGCAGTCGTGATAAACTGGCTCAAAAGCCTTTATTCAGATAAATACAATGTACATTCTGGTGGGGGGGGGCAGTCTACCAGTGTCACTGACCGATAAAGAGCAGCGGCCTCACCAGAGTCTACCGGTGTGACCAAGTTGCTTGACAAGCAGGTGGTTAGACTGTCTGCACAGTGACAAGCTCTTCTAGATGGGTATTCACAGATCTTTGTAGGTAATTATCTTTATAAATTATATGGGGTCTGGGATTTCAGTGTTTGCAGATGACACCAAGCTATGCAGTGGAATAACGTCCTTACAGGATGTCTCCAACTTACAAGCCGACCTCAATGCATTGTTTCATTGGGCAACTATGTGGCAGATGAGGTTAAATGCTGATAAATGTAAAGTCATGCACTTGGGGGCTAAGACTATGCATGCATCATACATGCTAGGAGGCAGTACAACGGGGGAATCAACGGTGGAGAAGGATGTGGGGAAATCAACGGTGGAGAAGGATGTGGGGAAATCAACGGTGGAGAAGGATGTGGGCAAATCAACGGTGGAGAAGGATGTGGGCAAATCAACGGTGGAGAAGGATGTGGGCAAATCAACGGTGGAGAAGGATGTGGGCAAATCAACGGTGGAGAAGGATGTGGGCAAATCAACGGTGGAGAAGGATGTGGGGAAATCAACGGTGGAAAAGGATGTGGGGAAATCAACGGTGGAAAAGGATGTGGGGAAATCAACGGTGGAAAAGGATGTGGGGAAATCAACGGTGGAAAAGGATGTGGGGAAATCAACGGTGGAGAAGGATGTGGGTTAATCAACGGTGGAGAAGGATGTGGGGAAATCAACGGTGGAGAAGGCTCTGGGGGAATCAACGGTGGAGAAGGCTCTGGGGGAATCAACGGTGGAGAAGGCTCTGGGGGAATCAACGGTGGAGAAGGCTCTGGGGGAATCAATGGTGGAGAAGGCTCTGGGGGAATCAATGGTGGAGAAGGCTCTGGGGGAATCAATGGTGGAGAAGGCTCTGGGGGAATCAATGGTGGAGAAGGCTCTGGGGGAATCAATGGTGGAGAAGGCTCTGGGGGAATCAATGGTGGAGAAGGCTCTGGGGGAATCAATGGTGGAGAAGGCTCTGGGGGAATCAATGGTGGAGAAGGCTCTGGGGGAATCAATGGTGGAGAAGGCTCTGGGGGAATCAATGGTGGAGAAGGCTCTGGGGGAATCAATGGTGGAGAAGGCTCTGGGGGAATCAATGGTGGAGAAGGCTCTGGGGGAATCAATGGTGGAGAAGGCTCTGGGGGAATCAATGGTGGAGAAGGCTCTGGGGGAATCAATGGTGGAGAAGGCTCTGGGGGAATCAATGGTGGAGAAGGCTCTGGGGGAATCAATGGTGGAGAAGGCTCTGGGGGAATCAATGGTGGAGAAGGCTCTGGGGGAATCAATGGTGGAGAAGGCTCTGGGGGAATCAATGGTGGAGAAGGCTCTGGGGGAATCAACGGTGGAGAAGGATCTGGGGGTTCGGGTAGATAAGCTTAACAACATGCAATGCCAAGCTGCGGTTTCTCTCTTGTATAAGAGAGGTATGGACTCCAGAGAGCGAGACGTCATCTGTACAAATTAGTAAGGCCTCATCTGGAATATGCAGTTCAGTTTTGGGCTCCAGTTCTCAGAAAGGATATCGGGGAACTGGAGAAAGTGCTGAGAAGGGCAACCAAACTGATAAGAGGCATGGAGGAGCTCAGCTATGAGGAAACAGAGGAACTGAATCTATTCTCTCTTGAGAAGAGGAGATTAAAGGGGGATATGATCACCATGTATAAATACATAAGGGGGGATATGATCACCATGTATAAATACATAAGGGGGGATATGATCTCCATGTATAAATATATAAGGGGGGATATGATCACCATGTATAAATATATAAGGGGGGATATGATCTCCATGTATAAATATATAAGGGGGAATATGATCTCCATGTATAAATATAGTGAACTTGGTGTTGAGTTATTCACTTTAGGACAAGGGGGCACTCTTTACATCTGGAGGAAGAGAGTTTTATTCTCCAAATGCAGAAAGGTTTCTTCACAGTAAGAGGTATGAAATTGTGGAATAGACTCCCTCCAGAGGTGGTTCTGGCCAGCTCAGTAGATTGGATTCTTTCCTAAATGTACCCAATAACCTAACTGCATACTGACATTTGTGGGGGTGGGGGGAATCGGAAAGGAATTTTTTTCCCCTTGCTGTAGAAAATTGGATCATGCTTTGCTGGGTTTTCTGCCCTTCCCTGGATCAACTGTGGGTATGGGATTGTATATTTACGGAATTGTGTATATACGGGATTGTGTGATCTTTTTTATTGGTTGAACTATATGGACTTGTGTCTTTCAACCACACTAACTATGCAATTATATAATGAGGTGGCTCGGGGTACTCACAAGTCTCTGTGTTGGTAATGAGGTGGCTCGGGGTACTCACAAGTCTCTGTGTTGGTAATGAGGTGGCTCGGGGTACTCACAAGTCTCTTTGATGGTAATAAGGTGGCTCGGGGTATTCAGGGGGTAAAAGTCTCTGACCATTGGACAAATTCTTACAAAGTAAATTAAATGCATGGACAAGAAAACTTTTGAAAAAATTTATTGCAGCTATAAATAGAAATGCATTCCATACAATGAGCCCGGAGGAGGAAGATCCTCGTCACCCGAAGCATTGACACACAAGATGCAGAAATGTAAAAATATCAATGACAGATATGTGGAGGGGACACAGCACTGCGAGGACAAGGGGGGGGGGGGGGATCTGAAATGCGTTAAGGCTTCTTCAGGTGCTCAGCTTACAGTTGCATAGCTCATGGATAACCACCCTTGCTGGACACAAACAGAACATATCTCCGGGGGCCCAATAATCCCCTGCCCAGCCAGTCTACCTTCTGGATCTGTTCTAATTCAGCTGCTGGAGTCATGGGCCCGAAGGTGTCCCACTGGAATCATGGGGGATGGGCGGATGGTTATCACTGGAATCATGGGGGGGAGAGGGGATGAACATCACTGGAATCATGGGGGGAGAGGGGATGAACATCACTGGAATCATGGGGGGAGAGGGGATGAACATCACTGGAATCATGGGGGGAGAGGGGATGAACATCACTGGAATCATGGGGGGAGAGGGGATGAACATCACTGGAATCATGGGGGGAGAGGGGATGAACATCACTGGAATCATGGGGGGAGAGGGGATGAACATCACTGGAATCATGGGGGGAGAGGGGGTGAACATCACTGGAATCATGGGGGGAGAGGGGGTGAACATCACTGGAATCATGGGGGGAGAGGGGGTGAACATCACTGGAATCATGGGGGGAGAGGGGATGAACATCACTGGAATCATGGGGGGAGAGGGGATGAACATCACTGGAATCATGGGGGGAGAGGGGATGAACATCACTGGAATCATGGGGGGAGAGGGGATGAACATCACTGGAATCATGGGGGGAGAGGGGATGAACATCACTGGAATCATGGGGGGAGAGAGGATGAACATCACTGGAATCATGGGGGGAGAGGGGATGAACATCACTGGAATCAAGGGGGGAGAGGGGATGAACATCACTGGAATCATGGGGGAGAGGGGATGAACATCACTGGAATCATGGGGGGAGAGGGGATGAACATCACTGGAATCATGGGGGGAGAGGGGATGAACATCACTGGAATCATGGGGGGAGAGGGGATGTCCATCACTGGAATCATGGGGAGAGAGGGGATGTCTATCACTGGAATCATGGGGGGAGAGAGGGGATGTCTATCACTGGAATCATGGGGGGAGAGAGAGGGGATGTCTATCACTGGAATCATGGGGGGAGAGAGAGGGGATGTCTATCACTGGAATCATGGGGGGAGAGAGAGGGGATGTCTATCACTGGAATCATGGGGGGAGAGAGGGGATGTCATCACTGGAATCATGGGGGGAGAGAGGGGATGGTATCACTGGAATCATGGGGGGGATGGTTATCACTGGAATCATGGGGGGAGAGAGGGGATAGTTATCACTGGAATCATGGGGGGAGAGAGGGGATGTCTATCACTGGAATCATGGGGGGAGAGAGGGGATGTCTATCACTGGAATCATGGGGGGAGAGAGAGGGGATGTCATCACTGGAATCATGGGGGGGGGATGGTTATCACTGGAATCATGGGGGGGGGGGGGATGGTTATCACTGGAATCATGGGGGGGGGATGGTTATCACTGGAATCATGGGGGGGGTGGTTATCACTGGAATCATGGGGGGGGTGGTTATCACTGGAATCATGGGGGGGGTGGTTATCACTGGAATCATGGGGGGGGGGGGGAAATGGTTATCACTGGAATCATGGGGGGGGGGAAATGGTTATCACTGGAATCATGGGGGGGGAAATGGTTATCACTGGAATCATGGGGGGGGGAAATGGTTATCACTGGAATCATGGGGGGGGTGGTTATCACTGGAATCATGGGGGGAGAGAGGGGATAGTTATCACTGGAATCGGGGGGGGGGGATGGTTATCACTGGAATCATGGGGGGGGGGGGGGGCGAATGGTTATCACTGGAATCATGGGGGGGGGGGGGGGGGATGGTTATCACTGGAATCATGGGGGGGATGGTTATCACTGAAGTCACAGGCCCGGAAGGAGGGGGTCGAGGGGGATGGGCCGGTATAAACCTTCTTCCATAGTTGGTACTTTTTTTTTACATTTTCCAGATTGACAACAGAGAAGCTTGGAGTCCTCATGGCTCACCCCCACCCCATACACCAGATAACAGAACAGACTGGTGAAGGACAAGCCAAATGATTACAATAGAATGGACAGGATGGCATTTAAAAAGGCAAGTCCCCTTCCAAAGATTTCCCTTGCTTTAAATCTCTGCCTTCAGGAGGCAGCAGAGGAGGCCTCCAATATGACCTGCTGATGGCCCCAAGGGTGGTTAGAATTAGAGGATGTGTATAGCCTAAGCACAGATTACAGAGAGAAACGTTCGGCTTATGGCCTTCCACCTTCCCAGCATTGTCCACACCGAGCGTGCAGAGTGTTGGGTGATGGTTGGATGTCATTCTTAGTGCCAGCCATGTGGATCTCTTTGTATTGTCAGCAGGTGGGTGACATCACTGTATGGGGTTGGGGGGTTGAACATGGCCTGAAGGTGGAAACCAATAGACCCTTCCAGGTGTGGGCAGTGCTGTGTTCCCATCACCTTACAGAACACATCTCACCCGTCATACAATCAGTCTTTAGCAGTTGTGCGATATTCAAACTTAAAACTTCTAAAAATGTAAAGAAAAAAGCTGCTAAAGAAACTGTAGTAGAAAATCATATATATATATATATATAGAGATTTATATTTCTTCTTCTTTAGTACTATATGTAGGAAAAGGTAGCAGCAGACACGTAATATCACAGAAGCCACGCGCTCCTGAAATGATGTCCAATTTACCTACATGGAACCAGCAATAAATATTATTCCTAGGAGAGCAGCACATGGATTGGAGAACATTCGTGGGATCTCCTAGATCAGGAAATCACATCAGATCACCGATTGAAGAGAAGGCTGAAAAAAACTCATCCAATAGTGGGGAAACTTCCATCAGCCTTCCCTCACGTCAGAGATCACAGATTCATAACATGGTACACCAGATCCAGAGAAAACACCAATCAGATAACAGCAATCCAGCTAATGAATAAAGGTGAGCCAGGAAATGGTCTTGGTCATCAAGTGTCTGAAAACCTGTCCTTAGGGTTATCTCAATGTCAACCGTCCCTCTGCCCATTCATATCCCAGGGGTTTACACTCCTAGCTCAACATGAACCCATCCTCTGCCCATTGAGGTCCACATGGTCTACACTCCTAGCTCAACATGAACCCATCCTCTGCCCATTGAGGTCCACATGGTCTACACTCCTAGCTCAACATGAACCCGTCCTCTGCCCATTCATATCCCAGGGGTTTACACTCCTAGCTCAACATGAACCCATCCTCTGCCCATTGAGGTCCACATGGTCTACACTCCTAGCTCAACATGAACCCATCCTCTGCCCATTGAGGTCCACATGGTCTACACTCCTAGCTCAACGTGAACTGTCCTCTGCCGTTTCAGATCCCCGTGGTCTATAATAGCTCAACATGAACCCATCCTCTGCCCATGGAGGTCTGTGTGGTCTACACTCCTAGCTCAACATGAACCCATCCTCTGCCCATTGAGGTCCACATGGTCTACACTCCTAGCTCAACATGAACCCGACCGCTGCCCATTGAGGTCCACATGGTCTACACTCATAGCTCAACGTGAACTGTCCTCTGCAGTTTCAGATCCCGTGGTCTATAATAGCTCAACATGAACCCATCCTCTGCCCATGGAGGTCTGTGTGGTCTACACTCCTAGCTCAACATGAACCCATCCTCTGCCCACTGAGGTCCTTGTGTTCTACACTCATAGCTCAACGTGAACTGTCCTCTGCCTATTCAGATCCCCGTGTCTACACTCATAACTAATCATAAACCCATCCACTGCCCATTCCGATCCCCGCATCTACACTCATAGCTCAATGTGAACCCATCCTCTGCCCATTACGATCCCCGCGTCTACACTCATAGCTCAATGTGAACCCATCCTCTGCCCATGCCGATCCCCGTGTCCACACTCATAGCTCAACATAAACCCATCCACTGCCCATTCCGATCCCAGTGTCTACACTCATAGCTCAATGTGAACACGTGCTCTGACCATTCCGATCCCCGCGTCTACACTCATAGCTCAATTTGAGCATGCGCTCTGACCATTCCAATCCCCGCGTCTACACTCAAAGCTCAATGTGAACCCATCCTCTGCCCATTCCGATCCCCGTGTCCACACTCATAGCTCAACATAAACCCATCCACTGCCCATTCCGATCCCGTGTCTACACTCATAGCTCAATGTGAACACGTGCTCTGACCATTCCGATCCCCGCGTCTACACTCATAGCTCAACATAAACCCATCCACTATCCATTCCAATCCTCGCGTCTACACTCATAGCTCAATGTGAACCCATCCTCTGCCCATTCCGATCCAGTGTCCACACTCATAGCTCAACATAAACCCATCCACTATCCATTCCGATCCTCGCGTCTACACTCATAGCTCAATGTGAACCCATCCTCTGCCCATTCCGATCCCCGTGTCCACACTCATAGCTCAACATAAACCCATCCACTATCCATTCCGATCCTCGCGTCTACACTCCTAGCTCAATTTGAACCCGCGCTCTGACCATTCCGATCCCTGGTCTACACTCTTAGCTCAACAAACCCATCCACTGCCCATTCTGATCCCCATGTCTACACTCATAGCTCAACGTGAACATGTCCTCTGCCCATTCAGGTCCCTGCCATCTACATTTCCTGTTTCTGATATGGGAGAGGAAGGGACCCCCAACTCCTTCCACCATTATGCCTGAGCAGCCAATCACCAGACTGGTGCTGTCAGGTGTGGTGATAGGAGGTTCTTTGGCCTTGTGTAGCCCCCCAACTAGAGAGCTAACACAGAGTACCACAGGTGAGCAGTATGTATCAGCAGAAATGGGGGGGGGGGCATTACAAGTTATTTTCAATTGATCACGTAAAGTGGAACTAAATCCATCAATTTAACAGTTTCAAAAACCAGTTACATTCCCAGCACATGCCAGGAATGTAAACGTCACATTGGTTGTGTCCTCATCCCAACGGTCAAACCATCCAATCGCTGGTGTCAGAACTGATCACATGTGCTGCATCATGGCAACTGAAGATCAAGCAGAGGCCAAGATGGCGGCTTCCATGGCTGAAAACGATAGGAGGGTTTAGTTCCACTTTAGTACAAAACAAAATGGTTGTGTGAGATTCTGTAGCCTTAGGGGGTTCATCATCTATAAACCTTTAAAGTCCCTCCAATGGCCCCTCCCAAGGACTGACAGCAAAGAATGAGCATGGCAGTCAGAGAAGTGTTAGCAATTAGCAGTCCTCATACCTTGTATTCTAATCTCATTATACCCAGATATACAGATGGCCACAAGAGGGAGCCTTTCCGTATCAGTGTGTGAAATTAAAATATGGAGCAGCAAACATATAAAACTGAAAAGATTATGTCAAATAATCATTTCACTCAGCTTAAAATAACTAAAATATTCACTTAAAACTAGTTTTCACGTAATATAAAATGATTGCACCTATATATGTATAGTTTGTATACGTGCCAATATCTGATAAACCGTCCCTGAAGAACCTACAAATCTTTCTTTTTTAAAATGGGACGGTGAATATGGAATCTATAAATCTATATATAATGAAGCAAATATGGAACTTTAAAAAAAGGGGTTTTCGTGTAAAATTTAGCTCTGAAAATGTTTTTGCCGTTTAAAATCACTGTTATATAAAAAGTGAAGTGTATAAAAACGCACGGTACACGGGGCAGAACAAAAAAGCAAACACATATTGGGGGTTGGACCACTCCCCCCAAATACAAATGGTGGTCCTGTCCCCCCCCCCAATACAAATGGTGGTCCTGTCCCCCCCCCAATACAAATGGTGGTCCTGTCCCCCCCAATACAAATGGTGGTCCTGTCCCCCCCCCCAATACAAATGGTGGTCCTGTCCCCCCCCCCCAATACAAATGGTGGTCCTGTCCCCCCCCCAATACAAATGGTGGTCCTGTCCCCCCCCAATACAAATGGTGGTCCTGTCCCCCCCCAATACAAATGGTGGTCCTGTTCCCCCCCCCCCCAATACAAATGGTGGTCCTGCCCCCCCCCCCCCCCAATACAAATGGTGGAATACTCCATTCACATTGTAGTCCTGGTGAAGGGGGGACATCCAAACTCTGAACGAGTCGGCTTTTTTACTCTAATTATCTAAAAATCTCATCTTGGACCTGCGTCTGGCGCTCTATAGTTCACGTGGTTGGACTTTGCTGTACACCCCTTACCTGGGGGGTCTTGAATACATGAGAGCAGCCTTGATCAATGAGATGGATCCCACCAATCCCATGAATCTGGCGTGTCAGGACACAACAGACCAAGTCACCCCCAGAGCTCACACTTTATTCCAGAAGCTTAGAAAGCAGATTCTCCATTCCCGACCATACATTGGGTCAATCCAAGTCAGGGATATCTCAACATGTACACCAGTTACTCTGCCGTGGATTTATAACACACCCTATGCAAGGTGTGTAATACTCAATTTATCGGTTCATTGGTTTTCGGGTTTTTGGCCTTGGTTTTCCGACCACTCGTTCAAGCTTGCGAGTAGCCTGGGATCGAGTCTTTACAAGGCAGGAAGTCCGGGTTTGTACAACCTGCTTGCTCTTCCGATGCTTTGCTTTGGAGCCACGCTTAGGGTGTGTTATAAGCTTTCTAAAGTCCGTATGACTGGAATCATACCTATTCTCAGGATCCTCATCGTCATCGTCTTCTTCATCCTCGGCAGCATGTGCACCTGATTTTGTCCCTGCTTCATCACCTAGAGAAAAGAAAGAAAAAACGATGAAGATGTATATTCTTATGTAGAAAAAATATAGACTGACTACAGCAGCACAATTTTATATTAGATGAAACATCACTATATACAGGATTCAGTGATGACGTGAATGGAATGACAGTCGCCATAAAACCTCTCTTTATGTCCACTGAGGGACACAGGAACTCTTGAACCTTTGGGCTATACTGCCACCTAAAGGTGAACTGGACACTGACAAATCCCTCCCTCCACACACAGCCAGTTCAGAATAACTCCTCCTACTCCCACCATACCTCAGTTCTGTAGTAAAGCAGTACAGCGAGAGTACAATCATAGAGGGACGGGACCTGCATCCCTCAATGGACTCCAGGAAAGGGTTATACAGCAAGTACCAAAATCTTAGGCAATATGGGGGTCTGCCTGCAGTTCAAAGAGCCGCCTGAAGGACCCCACATCTTAAACCAATCATCAGCATCCAACTGGCAGAACACATGACATGAAGATCAGGTGGTCTTGCCAATCTGAGACACAGCTGCTTGTAGTAATACACACCTTGACAGAAAATGGTGGAAACCAACCCTTGAGACCATAAGCTTGTATGATGAACTTCTTGAGCCACCAAGAAAATGGAAGAACTAGAAGCTGGAGCTCCCTTTCAGAGTTCATCCAAGGATGACAAAAAGAGAATCAACAGCTGAACAGTGGACTCACCACCAGAACCAGAGGGAAATGTTCCTTTTGGTGAGCTAGAGTCAGGAGGAACAGAAGAATAATGTCCTGCTAGGAGGAAGCCATAAAAACAACTAGGTAGAAAGTCCTAAATCCTGTCCCTACAAAAACAAGAAAGGGCTCTTTGAGGGTTCTAGTTCCCCTGCAATGGTTGAAGCACGTACTGCCGTGGTGTTGTCTGACTGACTCAGATGGTCCAAGGTCGCAGAGACAGCTAGATCTCCTGCAGTTCCAGAATGCTGATGATAGGAGACAACCATGTTCCCTGCAATGACAGTGTCCAGGACTTCTCCCCAGCCTGGCATCCATCGTGAGGAATTTCCAAATAGACTGACAAGGAAGGACTTCCCCAGTACCAGATTCCTGAAACACTAAGGGGCTTGTCTTCGATGCCACATGACATGGTTAGTCCAGGGACTGGACTGTGGCGTTGTGATTGTTGGCTTGTGAAAGGTCTGAAGTGAAACCGGGCAAACAGAACTGCCTCAAAAAAGGAGTCTACTATCAGAACTAAGACTCAATGAAAAGCAGAGAGGGACATGCATGGTATGCATCTTTGGATGTCCGGTGAAGCCAGAAAGTCTCCCTGGTAACCGGAGACGATGACAGACCTGGTGGATTCCATACACCGTTTCAGAACTCAAAAGGAAGATATTCAGTGCTTTTGGATCCTTTGGGTTTGGAACCAATGAACAGGTTAGAGTAAAACCTTTGAGAACATTTTGCCACATGAACTGGGAAAAGGACACCTTGACCCAGAAGACCTTCGATGGAGGTCAGCTAATCTGTGCGGTGAGATGGAGTTTAAAGGCGACAAGAGGGGGCAGGGAGTGAAAACTTAGCCTGTAGCCCCTGAATGCCACCTCCTGCTGCCTTGCTTCTTAGATTCAAGTAGTCCAAGTGCTTAAAAATAAATGCCACCCAGTCTGGACAGTGGGGGCACACCTTCACGCCATGGAAAAGATGTCAGAGGGTGTAGCGGGCTTGGACCCACAGTTCTTACAGGTGGACTGGGAGTCAAGATTCCGGGCCTGCAACCTGACCCAAGGAAACGTTACAGATACATGAAGGTGAAGAGTTAAAGATTTCGTTCTTTAGGTTTCCTCAGCTGAGGGAGATGGTTGTTCTTGCCATCAGCAGCATCCTTGATAATATGAAGGAGGAAAACCGGTGAGATGTTCTGCATGCAGATCAGATGCTCCTTAGGACATAGGTTCAGCAGCCCTCCACATGTGTATGAAGAGGAGACCCTGCTGGACAGAAAGCTTCCAGCAGATAGTCACAGCTGATGCTTAAAGCTTCAACCAGTTGAGCTAAACGTTCTATCAAGGAATAAACCACAGAAGTCTTTATTAAAGAGCCTGGCCCAATCAGCCAAGGTCACATCCAAGATGGGGGGGGGGGGGGACCTGGCACAGCGAACAGAGCTTTACAGGAGAACCTTTCAACAGTTTATTATCTCAGTAATTAACCGGTATGTTAGTCACTTCACTCAGGTTTTATACTTTACTGCATACAAATGCAAAAAGTTCTGCCTTTACAACCACTTCCGGTATTTGGTCAATAGACGGAAACATCCTGACAAGGTTTTCTCCTCCACTCAATCACCATAAAGAAGACTTGGAATAGAAGGTGCAAAGGGAACAACTTTGTGGCTTTAAGTGACCCAAGACTGGAAGCAGCAAGCTGATCCTCTAATATGAGAGTTGAGCGCATTGCATCGATAAGAGCTGGAATAGTCCCTCTTAATTTGGGACCAATGGTAGAAAACAGACTCCTAGGGGACTAGATCAGACTGGAGCAACCCAATAATACATCGCATGGAAAGGTGCAGAGGCTTGTGGTCCATATATAAAGTCTTCCATGACTAGTAAAACCTTCTGATAGGAGAGAATGAAAACTTGTGTTTTCATTCTGGATGAGGTAAGGGAGGGTTAAAACCCGTCAGGTTTTTTGTTTTTCACCATATGTGTCCCATTGTGGGGATTTCCCCTCACTTCTGTCCCATAGCCAAACAGGAAGCGAAGTAAATCCACACAAATTATCCCTTGGGGGCCGCCCCAGGTTACCAGAACTAGTGCATGCATGAGCAGCAGCCCCCACCCCTCCCCCCAGCCCCTCCTAACACTTACCTGAGCCCATCTCCATCCAGCGATTTGCACGAGAGCCTTGGCTCTCTGGGGTTTCTACTGCCTCATTGGCTCCCGTTGTCAATCAGTGAGCCAATTAGGAGAGAGCAGGGGTGGGGCGGAGCCGAGCTGCCTCTATATGGACAGAGCAGCGGCTTGGAAGCCCGGCCATCGCCCCGCTATTTACTAATGCGGCCCGTCCAGGTCATCGCCCCGCTATTTACTAATGCGGCCCGTCCAGGTCATCGCCCCGCTATTTACTAATCCGGCCCGGCCCTCGCCCCGCTACTTACTAATCCGGCCCGGCCCTCGCCCCGCTACTTACTAATCTGGCCCGGCCCTCGCCCCGCTACTTACTAATCCGGCCCGGCCCTCACCCCGCTACTTACTAATCCGGCCATCGCCCCGCTACTTACTAATCCGGCCCTCGCCCCGCTACTTACTAATCCGGCCCTCGCCCCGCTACTTACTAATCCGGCCCTCGCCCCGCTACTTACTAATCCGGCCCTCGCCCCGCTACTTACTAATCCGGCCCTCGCCCCGCTACTTACTAATCCGGCCCGGCCCTCGCTACTTACTAATCCGGCCATCGCCCTGTTAGTTACTAATCCGGCCCTCGCCCCGCTACTTACTAATCCGGCCCGGCCCTCGCTACTTACTAATCCGGCCCGGCCCTCGCCCCGCTACTTACTAATCCGGCCCGGCCCTCGCCCCGCTACTTACTAATCCGGCCATCGCCCCGCTACTTACTAATCCGGCCCGGCCCTCGCCCCGCTACTTACTAATCCGGCCCTCGCCCCGCTACTTACTAATCCGGCCCGGCCCTCGCTACTTACTAATCCGGCCCGGCCCTCGCCCCGCTACTTACTAATCCGGCCATCGCCCCGCTACTTACTAATCCGGCCCGGCCCTCGCCCCGCTACTTACTAATCCGGCCCTCGCCCCGCTACTTACTAATCCGGCCCTCGCCCCGCTACTTACTAATCCGGCCCATCCCGGCCATCGCCCCGCTATTTACTAATCCGGCCCATCCCGGCCATCGCCCCGCTACTTACTAATCCGGCCCTCGCCCCGCTACTTACTAATCCGGCCCGGCACTTACTAATCCGGCCCATCCCGGCCATCGCCCCGCTATTTACTAATCCGGCCCATCCCGGCCCTCGCCCCGCTACTTACTAATCCGGCCATCGCCCCGCTATTTACTAATCCGGCCCATCCCGGCCATCGCCCCGCTATTTACTAATCCGGCCCATCCCGGCCATCGCCCCGCTATTTACTAATCCGGCCCTCGCCCCGCTACTTACTAATCCGGCCATCGCCCCGCTACTTACTAATCCGGCCCATCCCTGCCATCGCCCCGCTATTTACTAATCCGGCCCATCCCTGCCATCGCCCCGCTATTTACTAATCCGGCCCATCCCGGCCATCGCCCCGCTATTTACTAATCCGGCCCATCCCGGCCATCGCCCCGCTATTTACTAATCCGGCCCATCCCGGCCATCGCCCCGCTATTTACTAATCCGGCTCATCCCGGCCATCGCCCCGCTATTTACTAATCCGGCCCATCCCGGCCATCGCCCCGCTATTTACTAATCCGGCCCATCCCGGCCATCGCCCCGCTATTTACTAATCCGGCCCTCGCCCCGCTACTTACTAATCCGGCCATCGCCCCGCTACTTACTAATCCGGCCCATCCCTGCCATCGCCCCGCTATTTACTAATCCGGCCCATCCCTGCCATCGCCCCGCTATTTACTAATCCGGCCCATCCCGGCCATCGCCCCGCTATTTACTAATCCGGCCCATCCCGGCCATCGCCCCGCTATTTACTAATCCGGCCCATCCCGGCCATCGCCCCGCTATTTACTAATCCGGCTCATCCCGGCCATCGCCCCGCTATTTACTAATCCGGCCCATCCCGGCCATCGCCCCGCTATTTACTAATCCGGCTCATCCCGGCCATCGCCCCGCTATTTACTAATCCGGCCATCGCCCCGCTATTTACTAATCCGGCCCATCCCGGCCATCGCCCCGCTATTTACTAATCCGGCTCATCCCGGCCATCGCCCCGCTATTTACTAATCCGGCACATCCCGGCCATCGCCCCGCTATTTACTAATCCGGCCCATCCCGGCCATCGCCCCGCTATTTACTAATCCGGCCCATCCCGGCCATCGCCCCGCTATTTACTAATCCGGCCCATCCCGGCCATCGCCCCGCTATTTACTAATCCGGCCCATCCCGGCCATCGACCCGCTATTTACTAATCCGGCCCATCCCGGCCATCGCCCCGCTATTTACTAATCCGGCCCATCCCGGCCATCGCCCCGCTATTTACTAATCCGGCCCATCCCGGCCATCGCCCCGCTATTTACTAATCCGGCCCATCCCGGCCATCGCCCCGCTATTTACTAATCCGGCCCATCCCGGCCATCGCCTCGCTATTTACTAATCCGGCCCATCCCGGCCCTCGCCCCGCTACTTACTAATCCGGCTCATCCCGGCCATCGCCCCGCTATTTACTAATCCGGCCCATCCCAGCCATCGCCCCGCTATTTACTAATCCGGCACATCCCGGCCATCGCCCCGCTATTTACTAATCCGGCTCATCCCGGCCATCGCCCCCCTATTTACTAATCCGGCCCATCCCGGCCCTCGCCCCGCTACTTACTAATCCGGCTCATCCCGGCCATCGCCCCGCTATTTACTAATCCGGCCCATCCCGGCCATCGCCCCGCTATTTACTAATCCGGCTCATCCCGGCCATCGCCCCGCTATTTACTAATCCGGCTCATCCCGGCCATCGCCCCGCTATTTACTAATCCGGCCCATCCCGGCCATCGCCCCGCTATTTACTAATCCGGCCCATCCCGGCCATCGCCCCGCTATTTACTAATCCGGCTCATCCCGGCCATCGCCCCGCTATTTACTAATCCGGCTCATCCCGGCCATCGCCCCGCTATTTACTAATCCGGCTCATCCCGGCCATCGCCCCGCTATTTACTAATCCGGCTCATCCCGGCCATCGCCCCGCTATTTACTAATCTGGCCCATCCCGGCCATCGCCCCGCTATTTACTAATCCGGCCCATCCCGGCCATCGCCCCGCTATTTACTAATCCGGCCCATCCCGGCCATCGCCCCGCTATTTACTAATCCGGCTCATCCCGGCCATCGCCCCGCTATTTACTAATCCGGCCCATCCCGGCCATCGCCCCGCTATTTACTAATCCGGCTCATCCCGGCCATCGCCCCGCTATTTACTAATCCGGCCATCGCCCCGCTATTTACTAATCCGGCCCATCCCGGCCATCGCCCCGCTATTTACTAATCCGGCTCATCCCGGCCATCGCCCCGCTATTTACTAATCCGGCACATCCCGGCCATCGCCCCGCTATTTACTAATCCGGCCCATCCCGGCCATCGCCCCGCTATTTACTAATCCGGCCCATCCCGGCCATCGCCCCGCTATTTACTAATCCGGCCCATCCCGGCCATCGCCCCGCTATTTACTAATCCGGCCCATCCCGGCCATCGACCCGCTATTTACTAATCCGGCCCATCCCGGCCATCGCCCCGCTATTTACTAATCCGGCCCATCCCGGCCATCGCCCCGCTATTTACTAATCCGGCCCATCCCGGCCATCGCCCCGCTATTTACTAATCCGGCCCATCCCGGCCATCGCCCCGCTATTTACTAATCCGGCCCATCCCGGCCATCGCCTCGCTATTTACTAATCCGGCCCATCCCGGCCCTCGCCCCGCTACTTACTAATCCGGCTCATCCCGGCCATCGCCCCGCTATTTACTAATCCGGCCCATCCCAGCCATCGCCCCGCTATTTACTAATCCGGCACATCCCGGCCATCGCCCCGCTATTTACTAATCCGGCTCATCCCGGCCATCGCCCCCCTATTTACTAATCCGGCCCATCCCGGCCCTCGCCCCGCTACTTACTAATCCGGCTCATCCCGGCCATCGCCCCGCTATTTACTAATCCGGCCCATCCCGGCCATCGCCCCGCTATTTACTAATCCGGCTCATCCCGGCCATCGCCCCGCTATTTACTAATCCGGCTCATCCCGGCCACCGCTATTTACTAATCCGGCCCATCCCGGCCATCGCCCCGCTATTTACTAATCCGGCCCATCCCGGCCATCGCCCCGCTATTTACTAATCCGGCTCATCCCGGCCATCGCCCCGCTATTTACTAATCCGGCTCATCCCGGCCATCGCCCCGCTATTTACTAATCCGGCTCATCCCGGCCATCGCCCCGCTATTTACTAATCCGGCTCATCCCGGCCATCGCCCCGCTATTTACTAATCTGGCCCATCCCGGCCATCGCCCCGCTATTTACTAATCCGGCCCATCCCGGCCATCGCCCCCCTATTTACTAATCCGGCTCATCCCGGCCATCGCCCCGCTATTTACTAATCCGGCCCATCCCGGCCATCGCCCCGCTATTTACTAATCCGGCCCATCCCGGCCATCGCCCCGCTATTTACTAATCCGGCCCATCCCGGCCCATCGCCCCGCTATTTACTAATCCGCCCATCCCGGCCATCGCCCCGCTATTTACTAATCCGGCCCATCCCAGCCATCGCCCCGCTATTTACTAATCCGGCTCATCCCGGCCATCGCCCCGCTATTTACTAATCCGGCTCATCCCGGCCATCGCCCCGCTATATACTAATCCGGCCCATCGCCCCCCTATTTACTAATCCGGCCCATCCCGGCCATCGCCCCGCTATTTACTAATCCGGCCCATCCCGGCCATCGCCCCGCTATTTACTAATCCGGCCCATCCCGGCCATCGCCCCGCTATTTACTAATCCGGCCATCGCCCCGCTATTTACTAATCCGGCCCATCCCGGCCATCGCCCCGCTATTTACTAATCCGGCCCATCCCGGCCATCGCCCCGCTATTTACTAATCCGGCTCATCCCGGCCATCGCCCCGCTATTTACTAATCCGGCCCATCCCGGCCATCGCCCCGCTATTTACTAATCCGGCCCATCCCGGCCATCGCCGCGCTATTTACTAATCCGGCTCATCCCGGCCATCGCCCCGCTATTTACTAATCCGGCCCATCCCGGCCATCGCCCCGCTATTTACTAATCCGGCCATCGCCCCGCTATTTACTAATCTGGCCCATCCCGGCCATCGCCCCGCTATTTACTAATCCGGCTCATCCCGGCCATCGCCCCGCTATTTACTAATCCGGCCCATCCCGGCCATCGCCCCGGCTATTTACTAATCCGGCTCATCCCGGCCATCGCCCCGCTATTTACTAATCTGGCCCATCCCGGCCATCGCCCCGCCTATTTACTAATCCGGCCATCCCGGCCATCGCCCCCCTATTTACTAATCCGGCTCATCCCGGCCATCGCCCCGCTATTTACTAATCCGGCCCATCCCGGCCATCGCCCCGCTATTTACTAATCCGGCTCATCCCGGCCATCGCCCCGCTATTTACTAATCCGGCCCCATCCCGGCCATCGCCCCGCTATTTACTAATCCGGCCCATCCCGGCCATCGCCCCGCTATTTACTAATCCGGCTCATCCGGCCATCGCCCCGCTATATACTAATCCGGCCCATCGCCCCCCTATTTACTAATCCGGCCCATCCCGGCCATCGCCGAGCTATTTACTAATCCGGCCCATCCCGGCCATCGCCCCGCTACTTACTAATCCGGCCCATCCCGGCCATCGCCCCGCTATTTACTAATCCAGCCCATCCCGGCCATCGCCCCGCTATTTACTAATCCGGCTCATCCCGGCCATCGCCCCGCTATTTACTAATCCGGCCCATCCCGGCCATCGCCCCGCTATTTACTAATCCGGCCCATCGCCCCCGCTATTTACTAATCCGGCCCATCGCCCCGCTATTTACTAATCCAGCCCATCGCCCCGCTATTTACTAATCCGGCCCATCCCGGCCATCGCCCCGCTATTTACTAATCCAGCCCATCGCCCCGCTATTTACTAATCCGGCCCATCCCGGCCCATCGCCCCGCTATTTACTAATCCGGCCCATCCCGGCCATCGCCCCGCTATTACTAATCCGGCCCATCCCAGCCATCGCCCCGCTATTTACTAATCCGGCTCATCCCGGCCATCGCCCCGCTATTTACTAATCCGGCCCATCCCGGCCATCGCCCCGCTATTTACTAATCCGGCCCATCCCGGCCATCGCCCCGCTATTTACTAATCCGGCCCATCCCGGCCATCGCCCCGCTATTTACTAATCCGGCTCATCCCGGCCATCGCCCCGCTATTTACTAATCCGGCTCATCCCGGCCATCGCCCCGCTATTTACTAATCCGGCTCATCCGGCCATCGCCCCGCTATTTACTAATCTGGCCCATCCCGGCCATCGCCCCGCTATTTACTAATCCGGCCCATCCCGGCCATCGCCCCCCTATTTACTAATCCGGCTCATCCCGGCCATCGCCCCGCTATTTACTAATCCGGCCCATCCCGGCCATCGCCCCGCTATTTACTAATCCGGCCCATCCCGGCCATCGCCCCGCTATTTACTAATCCGGCCCATCCCGGCCCATCGCCCCGCTATTTACTAATCCGGCCCATCCCGGCCATCGCCCCGCTATTTACTAATCCGGCCCATCCCAGCCATCGCCCCGCTATTTACTATCCGGCTCATCCCGGCCATCGCCCCGCTATTTACTAATCCGGCTCATCCCGGCCATCGCCCCGCTATATACTAATCCGGCCCATCGCCCCCCTATTTACTAATCCGGCCCATCCCGGCCATCGCCCCGCTATTTACTAATCCGGCCCATCCCGGCCATCGCCCCGCTATTTACTAATCCGGCCCATCCCGGCCATCGCCCCGCTATTTACTAATCCGGCCATCGCCCCGCTATTTACTAATCCGGCCCATCCCGGCCATCGCCCCGCTATTTACTAATCCGGCCCATCCCGGCCATCGCCCCGCTAATTTACTAATCCGGCTCATCCCGGCCATCGCCCCGCTATTTACTAATCCGGCCCATCCCGGCCATCGCCCCGCTATTTACTAATCCGGCCCATCCCGGCCATCGCCGCGCTATTTACTAATCCGGCTCATCCCGGCCATCGCCCCGCTATTTACTAATCCGGCCCATCCCGGCCATCGCCCCGCTATTTACTAATCCGGCCATCGCCCCGCTATTTACTAATCTGGCCCATCCCGGCCATCGCCCGCTATTTACTAATCCGGCTCATCCCGGCCATCGCCCCGCTATTTACTAATCCGGCCCATCCCGGCCATCGCCCCGCTATTTACTAATCCGGCCATCGCCCCGCTATTTACTAATCCGGCTCATCCCGGCCATCGCCCGCTATTTACTAATCTGGCCCATCCCGGCCATCGCCCCGCTATTTACTAATCCGGCCCATCCCGGCCATCGCCCCCCTATTTACTAATCCGGCTCATCCCGGCCATCGCCCCGCTATTTACTAATCCGGCCCATCCCGGCCATCGCCCCGCTATTTACTAATCCGGCCTCATCCCGGCCATCGCCCCGCTATTTACTAATCCGGCCCATCCCGGCCATCGCCCCGCTATTTACTAATCCGGCCCATCCCGGCCATCGCCCCGCTATTTACTAATCCGGCTCATCCCGGCCATCGCCCCGCTATATACTAATCCGGCCCATCGCCCCCCTATTTACTAATCCGGCCCATCCCGGCCATCGCCGAGCTATTTACTAATCCGGCCCATCCCGGCCATCGCCCCGCTACTTACTAATCCGGCCCATCCCGGCCATCGCCCCGGCTATTACTAATCCAGCCCATCCCGGCCATCGCCCCGCTATTTACTAATCCGGCTCATCCCGGCCATCGCCCCGCTATTTACTAATCCGGCCCATCCCGGCCATCGCCCCCGCTATTTACTAATCCGGCCCATCGCCCCGCTATTTACTAATCCGGCCCATCGCCCCGCTATTTACTAATCCAGCCCATCGCCCCGCTATTTACTAATCCGGCCCATCCCGGCCATCGCCCCGCTATTTACTAATCCAGCCCATCGCCCCGCTATTTACTAATCCGGCCCATCCCGGCCATCGCCCCGCCTATTTACTAATCCGGCCCATCCCGGCCATCGCCCCGCTATTTACTAATCCGGCCATCGCCCCGCTATTTACTAATCCGGCCCATCCCGGCCATCGCCCCGCTATTTACTAATCCGGCCCATCCCGGCCATCGCCCCGCTATTTACTAATCCGGCCCATCCCGGCCATCGCCCCGCTATTTACTAATCCGGCCCATCCTGGCCATCGCCCCGCTATTTACTAATCCGGCCCATCCCGGCCATCGCCCCGCTATTTACTAATCCGGCTCATCCCGGCCATCGCCCCGCTATTTACTAATCCGGCTCATCCCGGCCATCGCCCCGCTATTTACTAATCCGGCTCATCCCGGCCATCGCCCCGCTATTTACTAATCCGGCTCATCCCGGCCATCGCCCCGCTATTTACTAATCCGGCCCATCCCGGCCATCGCCCCGCTATTTACTAATCCGGCCCATCCCGGCCATCGCCCCGCTATTTACTAATCCGGCTCATCCCGGCCATCGCCCCGCTATTTACTATCCGGCCCATCCCGGCCATCGCCCCGCTATTTACTAATCCGGCCCATCCCCGGCCATCGCCCCGCTATTTACTAATCCGGCCCATCCCGGCCATCGCCCCGCTATTTACTAATCCGGCCCATCCCGGCCATCGCCCCGCTATTTACTAATCCGGCCCATCCCGGCCATCGCCCCGCTATTTACTAATCCGGCCCATCCCGGCCATCGCCCCGCTATTTACTAATCCGGCCCATCCCGGCCATCGCCCCGCTATTTACTAATCCGGCCCGGCCATCGCCCCGCTATTTACTAATCCGGCCCATCCCGGCCATCGCCCCGCTATTTACTAATCCGCCCATCCCGGCCATCGCCCCGCTATTTTACTAATCCGGCTCATCCCGGCCATCGCCCCGCTATTTACTAATCCGGCCCATCGCCCCGCTATTTACTAATCCGGCCCATCCCGGCCATCGCCCCGCTATTTACTAATCCGGCTCATCCCGGCCATCGCCCCGCTATTTACTAATCGGCTCATCCCGGCCATCGCCCGCTATATACTAATCCGGCCCATCGCCCCCCTATTTACTAATCCGGCCCATCCCGGCCATCGCCCCGCTATTTACTAATCCGGCCCGGCCATCGCCCCGCTATTTACTAATCCGGCCCATCCCGGACATCGCCCCGCTATTTACTAATCCGGCCCATCCCGGCCATCGCCCCGCTATTTACTAATCCGGCCCATCCCGGCCATCGTCCCGCTATTTACTAATCCGGCCCATCCCGGTCATCGCCCCGCTATTTACTAATCCGGCCCATCCCGGCCATCGCCCCGCTATTTACTAATCCGGCCCATCGCCCCGCTATTTACTAATCCGGCCCATCCCGGCCATCGCCCCGCTATTTACTAATCCGGCCCATCCCGGCCATCGCCCCGCTATTTACTAATCCGGCCCATCGCCCCGCTATTTACTAATCCGGCCCATCCCGGCCATCGCCCCGCTATTTACTAATCCGGCCCATCGCCCCGCTATTTACTAATCCGGCCCATCCCGGCCATCGCCCCGCTATTTACTAATCCGGCCCATCCCGGCCATCGCCCCGCTACTTACTAATCCGGCCCATCCCGGCCATCGCCCCGCTATTTACTAATCCGGCCCATCCCGGCCATCGCCCCGCTATTTACTAATCCAGCCCATCGCCCCTGCTATTTACTAATCCGGCCCATCCCGGCCCATCGCCCCGCTATTTACTAATCCGGCCCATCCCGGCCATCGCCCCGCTATTTACTAATCCGGCCCATCCCGGCCATCGCCCCGCTATTTACTAATCCGGCCCATCCCGGCCATCGCCCCGCTATTTACTAATCCGGCCCATCCCGGCCATCGCCCCGCTATTTACTAATCCGGCCCATCCCGGCCATCGCCCCGCTATTTACTAATCCGGCCCATCCCGGCCATCGCCCCGCTATTTACTAATCCGGCCCATCCCGGCCATCGCCCCGCTATTTACTAATCCGGCTCATCCCGGCCATCGCCCCGCTATTTACTAATCCGGCCCATCCCGGCCATCGCCCCGCTATTTACTAATCCGGCCCATCCCGGCCATCGCCCCGCTATTTACTAATCCGGCCCATCCCGGCCATCGCCCCGCTATTTACTAATCCGGCCCATCCCAGCCATCGCCCCGCTATTTACTAATCCGGCCCATCCCGGCCATCGCCCCGCTATTTACTAATCCGGCCCATCCCGGCCATCGCCCCGCTATTTACTAATCCAGCCCATCGCCCCGCTATTTACTAATCCGGCCCATCCCGGCCATCGCCCCGCTATTTACTAATCCGGCCCATCCCGGCCCATCGCCCCGCTATTTACTAATCCGGCCCATCCCGGCCATCGCCCCGCTATTTACTAATCCGGCCCATCCCGGCCCATCGCCCCGCTATTTACTAATCCGGCCCATCCCGGCCATCGCCCCGCTATTTACTAATCCGGCCCATCCCGGCCATCGCCCCGCTATTTACTAATCCGGCCCATCCCGGCCATCGCCCCGCTATTTACTAATCCGGCCCATCCCGGCCATCGCCCCGCTATTTATGACACACGAGAGAAACAGACAAGTGAGCAGAACTGAATCTGAATTCCAGCTCCCCTATGTACCATTATAGCATTAATCTACTTTTTGCCAAAATAAAACAGCTTTCCATTTATTCTCTACAGACCCTTAACTCACTGTCTTTATGGAGGTTTTAAAACCCTCCTCCATGACTTCTGCCTTACTTCCTGGACAGACTTGAGGTCACGACACAGGAAGGAGTTGACCAGCTGATCTCATTAGCACACACCCTTCATCATCTACACTCTGGTCTACTCCTTCCTAAAGTCTGTCCAGGAAGTAAGGCAGAAGTAATGGATACATCATCCATAAAGCAAGTGAGATAATCCGGTGTAGAATAAATGGAAAGTGGTTTTATTTTTGCACATTAATGTTATATTATATTGGTACATAGGGGGGCTGGAATAAAAAATAAATAAAAAAAATGATGAACTTATCCTTTAAAGTGGAACTTCACTTTCTCAAATCAACACGGACTATTTTTAATCCTTATTCTTTCCCCCCCCCCTTCATTTCCTCAGTTACTTCCTGGTTTCCATGTCCAGGCAAATGAGGTCAAACATTCCAGAAGTCTTCATGGGAGGAGGGGCTCTCTCAGTTAAGCACAACCTCTCCTGCTTGCATGCCTGAACTAAGAGCAGATGGATTCCAGGAAGTAAATGCTACATGAATCATCTGCCCTTACTCAAGACGGCCAAAGCTAAAAAATGCTAGAGGGACGTTTTTTATAGTGTTCCTCAACAAAATAAAGCACAGAGACATGGATGGACGGAAGGATGGGGGAGTTTGCTTTGAATAATAAAAATGAAGTAAATAGCGTTTTTGGCGCTCAGATGCAATGTAGTTCCACTTTAAGAGGTAAATTTGAACAAAAATTCTGAGCGGTTTGTTGTGTGAAAACCGGTAAAATGGAATGTTACTAGGCTAGTCTCTCAGGACAATAGCACAATATGACCACTGGATGGAGCTA
>JBBDGP010005868.1:0-37086 GCA_037952835.1 Lithobates septentrionalis | reverse complement strand
GAATATATATCAGCCTAAACTGATGAATAAATTTTGTTTTTTATATATTTTTTTGGATGTGTATTATAGCAAAAAGAAATAAAAATTGTCTTTTTTCAAAATTGTTGCCCTTTGTTTATAGCACAAAAAATAAAAACCACAGAGGTGATCAAATACCACCAAAAGAAAGCTCTATTTGTGGGGAAAAAAAAGAATGTCAATTTTGTTTGTATACAACATTGCGCGACCACGCAATTGTCAGTTAAAACGATGCAGTGCCGTATCTCAAAAAATTGCCTGGTCTTTAAGGGGACAAATCCTTCCGGGGCTGAAGTGGTTAATCTGACCTGGTATTATTCTCCTGCAGAAGAAGCCAATCTGTTAATGTGCTGACAAGGAGCATGCTGATAGGAGGAGAGAGCAGAGTGACTGAGAGATGAGCTTATCACTGCTGCTTCTTCTTTCACTGTCCAGTCACATGCATTTTTATATGAAAATATACAGGTATTTATCTTTGCTCACATAATTGCACCCCACAAAAAACTAACTGAAAAATAACAAGAATGAAAATAATCACTTTTCCTGGGAATAAAGGACATACCCGTACATCCTTGGATGGGAAGGGTGATATCTCAGTCATTGTTGCATCTGTGATATCATTTTTACTAGCCAACGATTTTGCACATTGTAAAAGTAATCCAAGTGGCTATAGAGTCGCTGGATTACTTTTACAGGCAGGGGAGGGGGGTCTCCCCTCCCACTGCCACCTTTACTGAATTCTTCCAGGGAACCCAGTAAGGACACCTTACCGCCACTGTAGGCGATACTCTCTTTTAATTTAATAAGGGAGGTTTGGGACCGGTCTGAATATGGTCTTCCTCTTAGAGCCGGTTCACACTGGGGCGACTTGTCAGGCGACCTAGTCGCCTGTCAAGTCGCCTCCCGTTCTGTACAATGGAACCGTTCTAATCGGAGCGACGCAAGTCGCTCCGACTTAGAAGAAAGGTTCCTGTACTACTTTGGGGGCGACTTGCATAGACTTCTATACAGAAGTCGTGTTGCAAGTCGCCCCGGCAGTCGTGTGCAGGTCGCCTCAGTGAGGCGACCTGCAAGTCGTGCCACGTCTAGTGTGAACCGGCACTTAGGTTCCCTGCCCTCACCATCTTGTTCTTTTTCACATTAACCATTTCAATGCTCTGCTAGAATATACATCCCTGGTGTGCTTCTTGTATTTCTACACTCCTTCTTTTATATCTGGACTTTCTATACCCTTTAATTGCTAATAATCCCCTTGTGAATTCTAATACTGCATTACGTGATTTGTAACATCACATTCTATGTATATTGGGATGATGCACTTGTGGTGATCTTTGCTTTTAATATAACTTTGTTTCTACATCTTGGTTAACTTTTAAAAAATGTAATAAAAATACAATTATAAAAAAAAGAAAATGAAGCCTGCACCGTCCCCCACCCCCAGTACTTACCTCTGTAGATGGTTGGCCTTTACGGCCCAAGTAGTTGGTGCAGCAGTCCGGGGTACATTATCCTTCCACCTCTAGATAAAGAGAAATTCAGCTCATACCATGTAGAAGGCCAAGCCCAGGTCTGCAGGAAAGGAGAAGATTTCTGTGACTTCACCTTCCTGTATTACTGGATCTCAGTGGCGGCTGGTGCTCTATTTTTTGGGGGTGGGGCAGCAAACAAACCACCATTGAAATCCATGCATCCAGTGTCCTGCATGTAGATTAGGGTCCGGGCGCATGGATTAGGGGGGCGGCGCCCCTGTGCCCCTAATGGATTGGCCACCACTGCTGGATCTACTGCATGTTTTTGCATTAATTTTTCCATCACATGCTCCATTGGAGTTCTGTAGATGTGTGATGGGTGTAAGGTGTCCCTGTCACCAGGTCTACACCATAGAAAGAGTCATTCTGTAAAAGCCGGTGATGTTCTATGCATTACATATCACCACATACACCGGAGAGAGCAATCATTATCGGATCATTAATAGCAGTGAACTCTAAACTGATGACCTGGAGGGAATTGTAAAGCATTGCCTATGGAAAATTTACAGTATGGAAGTTTGTTGCAGTTTTAGGACTTGACATTATGGATCAGTTAGATGCTGATTGGCTGCCATGCAGAGCTGCACTAGTTTTTGCACTCTCCAGTTTTAGTAAATCAACCCCATTGGGTGTCCATTTACTTGGCAAAATCTCATCTTTTATATTGTATCAACAATCGGGTAACATATTGCATTTCTGTGCCCTAAAATTAACTTTAGTGTGTTTTCTACTGTAATTTTGTGCTTGATAAACCGTTTGTGCTAATAATGTGTTACATAGTAAATGGAAATTACCACCATTTTATTCTCCAGGGTCTCTCCTTTTTGTAAATATCAGTTTTAGTGGTTTTAAGTAATCAGGCCTAAATATTTTTAAAGGTGTGTACAAAAAAGAATTGCTCTGGGGGCGGAGCCGGCAGCCAGAGCTCATGGACGTGTGAGAGGAGAGCTCTGCCACACCGGGTCAATATCGCGGCTCACAGCACACCTAAACTAGCCAAAAGGCACACCATCTGACAGAGGAGAGCAAGGGGCACACAGCGGGCATGATGTACAAGAGAAAGGAGAGAGAGGGACCCCGAAAATTAACGGATTTCTTTCGTCCTGCTGAGGGCCGAGATTTCCAAGATGGTGCCGGCGCTGGGAGCCGTTCGTCAGACTCCACAACACAGGCAGCCAGTAATCCATTGCCATCCTCGGGTGAGTCGCACAGCAAAGACAATCCTGTGCCATCCTCCCCATTCTGTAGCCCTGTAAAACAAAAAAGGAGGCTTGGGGAAGGAGGGGAGACTGGAGATGAGGCAGGAGCAGCTGGGGAAGAAAAGGAGGAATCCTCCACACATGCAGAGCAGCTAGATGAATTCCCTACCTCAGGACAGCCTATTATTGATACTACAATGAAGGAGATGCTGCAAACCCTGAGGGGAGCCCTTCAATCTGATATGGCAGCTTTTATGAGGAACACAAAAAAGGAAATATCAGCTGTCAGCAACAGTGGAATATGTAGAGAATAAAATGGAGGAGTTTACTCTAGCACACAATGAGCTGGTAGATGCTCACTTTGAGGTAGAGGAAGAAATCAGAACCATGCGTCTCAAAATGGCGGATATCGAAGATAGGGTCCGAAGGAACAATATCAAATTTAGGGGGATCCCTGAGACCGTCAAACCCGCAGAGATCACTACCTACCTGCAAAAGCTCATGATGACTGTCCTTCCATTCCTAAGCCCAGCAGATATCACTATTGACAGGGCTCACAGACTGCCAAAACCATCCTTCCTGCCTGAACAAATACCTAGGGACATGATAGCAAGAATTAATTTCTACCACATTAAGGATCAACTTATGCGATACGCAAGACAACATCCTTCCCTCCCTGACCCATTTGCTGGTATCGCACTTTATGCAGACCTGTCGCAAGCCACCCTCTCAGCCAGGCACAACTTGGTACCTATCACCAAGATTCTGCACAACCATAAGATCCTCTACAAATGGGGTTTCCCTGCTAAACTTCTGGTAGACATGAACAATGAATCGCATGCGATAACATCGCTAGAAAAAGGCCTGGACCTTCTCCGTAAATGGCGCTTACTTCCCACAGACGCAGTACCGTGGATCCTAACCCACAATATAACAGACGCAGCAACCAACGTACATCCAAGAAATACAAGTAGCAACCTGCCTATGTACGCACCACTTAATGCTATTTTTCTTAGCGAGTGCTCTCCTCCCACATCAGTCAACCTGCTAGTCAAGGTGAATTACAGCTTCATACGAAGTTGCGCTTTATGATCAAATACCCGATGTTCGGCTACTCACGGGTTTACCCTGTTGATTTCCCCTACTTTAGTTACGAGATGATTCCCGTAACCTACTATCCGCAATTCATGCGGCCTACATCTCGCCACTCATCAACTGTTCAAGTTTACTTGGTTAAAATGTTCATTTGTAAAGCTATAAGGACATTACCTCCACGCATACTGACCATACCTAACATCTCAACCCCACTACCTGGAACTACCACTAGATGGCACTGCTGCGCAACCTTCCACAAGAATGAATCTTAAACTGATGTCATATAATGTGAGAGGCTTGAACAGCCCCTACAAAAGAAGAGCCGTTCTATGACGTTCTATGTGTACAAGAAACTCATTTCACCAGTCGTAACTCCCCGAAATGTACACATCCCAAGTTTCCGCATGTATTTATGGCCAAGAATGCGACAAAGAAGAATGGGGTTATGATTGCGTTTAAGGACACACTAACCTTCTCTCTCTTACAGGAACATATTGATCCCCAAGGTCGCTTTCTGATCATAATCGCAGAACTGGACCATGTCACCTATACTATAGTAAACTTGTATGCACCTAATACTTAAACATTAAGGTTTATTCGCAAGGTTGTAAGTATGGCTAAAAAAGTGCAAAAAGGCAACTTATTAATATGTGGTGATTTTAACTTGATTATAAACAGAGTTAGATGTGTCCTTGGTGGCCTCTAAGCGACGGCCTTCTCTAGATTCGCTGTGCCACGAAGAGAGGCTTTATGACCCTTGGCGCTGTCTTAGATCCACCGAGAGAGACTACACATTTTATTCAGCTGTACATAAGAGCTATTCTATAATTGATTTTTTTCTCACAGATCTGTACAAGAAAGCTGACATCCACAATATCACATGGTCTGACCACGCTCCAGTGACTGTTGAGATTGTGGATGCCAACAAGACCTCCCACAAGCCACTGTGGTGTAACAATACGTTTCTTCTATCACACCCCAAACTCAGAGATGAAATTGCAGCAAAAATTACAGAATTCTTTCAATTCAATAACAATGGCGAATGTTCCCCTATGACCACATGGTGCGCACACAAAGCATTCTCTAGAGGCACCCTTATACAGATAGCCTCTAGGGAAAAGAAAAAAAAACAACAGCGCATGAAACAACTACTTGAGAAGATAGCAGATTTAGAAGCACAACACAAGAATCCTGCTACCTCCTCAAGGGAAATACTCAAACATCTCAACAGCTACCGCGAAGAAGACAGGAAATTAGAGCAGATTATGATACCTTTTTAAAAAAACTAAAAGTCTCCTACTACTCCCAAAATAACAGGGCGGGTACATTCCTAGCTTCCCAACTTAAAAAGAAACAAGCACGTTCTAACCTCGAGAACCTTAGACATCACAGTACCAAAGTCATGTACCAAAATCCTAAAGATATAACCAATGCATTTAAGGACTATTATGAATCCCTATACAATCTCAAGGCAGACCCACTCACTTACCAGCCCTCTGACATAGAGATAGAACAATTCCCACAGACTGTCCACCTACCCTCCGTAGACAAAATTTCTCTACAAAAAATAAATGCGCCCATCACACTTACAGAGGTTGAATCAGTTATTCGATCATTACCCATGCACAAATCACCAGGAGCAGATGGA
The DNA here is from genome assembly GCA_037952835.1 of Lithobates septentrionalis. Classification (NCBI taxonomy): domain Eukaryota; kingdom Metazoa; phylum Chordata; class Amphibia; order Anura; family Ranidae; genus Lithobates; species Lithobates septentrionalis. Next base: position 31,597 of record JBBDGP010005868.1, on the reverse strand, counting down.
TTTTCCGCTGAATATTACAAAGCTTTCTCTGCTCTCCTCGCACCCGAACTGGTAAAAATTTTTAATATAGCAGCTTCTGTTGGTTCCTTCCCGAAGGAGATGCTCCAAGCTATAATTATCACTATACCTAAACCTGGTAAAGACGTATCGGACCCACAAAACTTCAGGCCTATTTCCCTACTGAATTCAGATTTAAAGATATACGCCAACATTTTAGCAAATAGACTTATGGAAATAACCCCCTCCCTCATAGGACTTGACCAGGTTGGTTTTGTAAAGGGCAGACAGGCACCAGATGGGACTAGGAGGATGTTGGACCTTCTGCGCATAGAAGAGATCAAGAAGCAGCTCAGCATCTTTCTGGCACTAGACGCAGAAAAGGCCTTTGGCAGGGTCCATTGGGGTTACCTTTCCAAGACCTTACTCAAATTTGGTTTCTCAGGATGGATACATTCAGCAATTATGTCCCTATACTCAGACCCATCTGCAAGAGTCTTCTCCTCTAGCTTGTTCTCTGACCCCTTTACACTATCTAATGGAACCCGTCAAGGATGCCCATTGACCCCAATTATCTTTTCCTTGGTCATAGAACCTCTGGCAGAATCTATTAGATCCAGCGACAAAATAGAAGGCATCCAAGTTGGCTCTGATAGCCATAACATAGGACTATTTGCTGACGACATAATTCTCTCTCTATCAAATCCAGCAACTTCTCTACCCAGAGTCACGACAATATTACATAAATTCGGGCAAGTCTCTCTTTACAAAGTTAATACAAACAAATGTTACGCAATTTCGCTTAACGTATCAAAAAAAATAAAACCAGGGTGAAAAATATATTTCCTTGCAACTGGGATCCTCCTTCCAATAATTATCTTGGTGTACAGCTGACTTCCGCTTCCTCTAAAATTTATTCGCAAAACTTCCCTCCATTATTAACTAAAATTGAAGAGGAACTGAATCAAATCAATAAACTACACCTCACCTGGTTGGGGAGGATAGCTGCATACCAAATGCAAATATTACCTAAACTTCTATGTTATTTTAGATCACTGCCCATACCAATTCCCCAGAAATTTTTTATACAACTAGAGAAGTCTGAAAAAATACATATGGGGGGGGGGGGAACCCAGAATAGCATTGGCCCACCTCTATAAACCTAAACACCTAGGGGGAGTAGGATTACCTAATGCACAAATATACTATAAAGCTGCAATATTGGACCAAATGCGTTACTGGTTCTCCTGTCAAACAGATAACCGATGGTCAGTTATTGAATGCACCGTTACACCAGGCCATGACCTCCCTGCACTGGCTATAGCTGCCTGTATACATTGCAAACCAAAAACCCCACCTTACTCAACCAAACGAGCAACAATAGATGCCTGGTCCTCCTTAGTGCACAATCACTTTACAGACACCCCAATTAGGAAACTAAACATACCACTTGCATCCTATGAATAAGTAATCCCAAACTTCTCAGTCTAAGCATGGAAAAGGTCGGGAGACAACTTCACCACACCTGCTCTATCCCATCAAAATACGGTAGATAGATATAGAGCGTATCAAATACACCACTACACGAGCAAAAACCCAACCAGGCATATGGCTATACCACAGATTTTATGGGATTTCCTCTTAAGTAAAACTTCCACTAAACGTAAGGGGATATCGCTTTTTTACAAATTTACCACCCCTCTCTACTTACAATCCAAAACTCCCAGCATGGTGAAATGGGAACATGAATTACAAAAAGAATTCTCTATGTCCCAATGGCATGAAGTGATAAAATATAATAACAAGTCTTCAGCATGCGTAGATCACTGGGATAATGCACAAAAACTGTTACATAGATGGTACATTACTCCGTTTAGGTTACATAAAATGAACCCTAGTATCGCACCTCTCTGTTGGAGAAACTGACAAGGTATTGGTAACCTCCACCATATATTCTGGAACTGTGCAGCTATACAACCTTTCTGGCAGAAAATCCAGTCTCTAATTAGAAACATTACTAACTATGACTATGCCATCAACCCTGCTCTTGCCCTTCTAAGCCTAGGTATCGAAAATTTTCCTCCTTTGATGAGAAAAGTAGTAACCCACATCTTATTTGCCGCACGCATCTCAATAGCCAAGGAGTGGCGCTCTACATCACCTCCCAAAATTGAAGAAATCATATCTAGAGTAAATGCTCAATATATTATGGAAAAAATGCTAGCATATACGGAAAGACGGACCCCGAGTTTCCACAAACATTGGGAAACTTGGAGATCCTCTAAATATGCCTCCTCACATTTGTGATAAGAATTCCATCTTTTCTAATAATGATATACAATCACAAACCGTCTAGTGGTACTACCCAAGGTTAGGTATGGTAATATATGGTCGTATAGGAAGCACATAACATGGAAATAATACACTTGTTACCTCAGTATAAGGGATAGATAATGTCTAACTTGTTATAAATAAGTCGTTCTAAGTTTATTATTGATTAATGACATGCCTACAGGGAACTTACATAACAGTTTGCTTGAGTGGACCCTCAGTAAGGTCCTCTCAGGGCTACCTTTGAAACATCCAGCAGAAAGTCTGCTCACAGTGTGAACCCACAAGGGGTGACAGGCTTGTCCATTATATAAAGCTTAAATAAAGATACTTCTTAGTAATCCTTCCAGTTTATCCTGTTATATTCTATTAATGTAGTAAGATCCTTAATGTCGAACAATATGTAAAAATGAGAACTGTACAATATACTTGTAATATGTATATTTTGGAAACAAAACCAATAAAAATCTATTGTTTAAAAAAAAAAAAAAAAAAAAGAATTGCTCTGGCAGCAAAATGATTCAAATGATACTACAGCCCGATTCTACTGAAAGACCCGACCTTTTTCTGAGACGCTTTGTTTAAAAAGTAAAAGTCTGTATTTCATGCTGGAAAATGATTTAGGACCCCGAAACATTATATATATTTTTTTTGCAGAGGCCCTAGGAATAAAATGGCGGTCATTCCAATTTTTTTATGTCACGCGGTTTTTGTGCAGAAGTTTTTCAAAAGCAATTTTTGGGAAATTGTACACTTTAATTAATTAAAAAAAAAACACAATGTATACCCCATTTTTTTGTAAAATGTGAAAGATAATGTTACAGCGAGTAAATATCTAACATGTCATGCTTTAATATTGTTTGTGGAATGGCGCCAAACTATGGTACTTAAAAATCTCCATAGGTGACACTTTAAAATTCTCTACAGGTTACTAGTTTAGCCTTACAGAGGAGGTCTAGTGCTAGAATTATTGCTCTCATTCGCGGTGATACCTCACATGTGTAGTGCGATCAATGGTTACATATGTGTGTGTGACCTACATATGTGTTCACCACTGCATGTGAGCATGGGGGAGCGGGGGCTTTTTACATTTTTATTATATATTTTTTTTTATTTCTTTTACACTGTTCCTTTAAAAAAGTGATCCATTTATTGCTGTCACAAAAAATGTAAGCATTCCTTGTGATAACAATACAGCATGACAGGTCCTTCCCCGTGGCATCGGAGGGGGCGGAGTCACCCAGTTACATCACTGGGTGACCCCGCCCTCAGTTATGTAAGAGCTGTCACAGCGAAGATGTGTCAGTCGGTGGGAGCCTCCCATGGAGGTGGATCGGTTGCGGGGGGGTTTTTTTCGGTCCGTCGGCCGGTGTGAACTTACATCGTGGGACATTTTTATTTTTTTATTTTTTAACAAAGGACTTGTCCCAAACTGTCTCGTCTTTTTTACCATCCTGACACTTTTTTTGTGAAATGGTAGGGGTACTTGTACCCAGTTACCATTTCACACAGGGGGGAGGCCAGGATCTGGGGGTCCCCCTGTTAAAGGGGGCTTCCAGATTCTGATAAGCCCCCGCCAACAGACCCCCACAACCACCAGGCAAGGGTTGTGGGGATGAGGCCCTTGTCCCCATCAACATGGGGACAAGGTGCTTTGGGGGGTACCCCAAAGCACCCTCCCCATGTTGAGGGCATGTGGCCTGGTACAGTTCAGGAGGGGGGGCGCTCTCTCGTTCCCCCTCTTTTCCTGTGGCCTGCCAGGTTGCGTGCCTGGATAAGGGCCTGGAATGCATTTTAGGGGGAACCCCACGCAATGTTTTAAAAAATTTTGATTTGGGTTCCCCTTAATATTTATACCAGACACAAAGGGCCTGGTAATGGACGGGGATCCCATGCTCTTTTTTACAATTATCTGTATCTGTATTGCTGAGACCCGACAATTCATTACAGCCGCAATCAGTTTTAAATGACAATTTTTCCTTTAGAAATGTCATTTTGCTGTGGTACTGTTCTAAACACGGGAAAAATGCGCCACTTTACAGGCATACTATAAACACCCCCAGGGCACAATATTTAAAGGAATATTTGATTTTTATTGTATCACTTTAAGCTTTAAAAAAATCACTGCTCCCTAAAAAAACAGCCATTTTTAAACACTTCAGCCCAGGACCATTTTCGCTGGCCAAAGACCAGAGCACTTTTTGCGATTCAGCACTGCGTTGCTTTAACTGACAATTGCGCGGTCATGCGGCGTGGCTCAGAAACAAAATTGACGTCCTTTTTTTCCCACAAATAGAGCTTTTTTTTGGTGGTATTTGATCACCTCTGCGTTTTTATTTTTTGCGCTATAAACAAAAATAGAGCGACAATTTTGAAAAAAAATGCATTATTTTTTACTTTTTGCTATAATAAATATCCCCAAAAAATATATATAAAAAAAACATTTTTTTTCCTCAGTTTAGGCCGATACATACTCTTCTATATATTTTTGGTAAAAAAAAAATCACAATAAGAGTTTATTGATTGGTTTGTACAAAAGTTATAGCGTCTACAAAATAGGGGATAGTTTTATGGCATTTTTATTAATATTTGTTTTTTACTAGTAATGGCGGCGATCTGCAATTTTTATCATGGCTGCTATAAAATTGCACTGATTACTGTGAAAATGACACTGGTAGTGAAGGGGTTAGGGAGGAGTTAAGTGTGTCCTAGGGAGTGATTCTAACTGTGGGGGGAGGGGCTGTGTGTGACACATCACTGATCACCGCTCCTGATCACAGGGAGCTATGATCAGTGACAGTGTCACTAGGCAGAACGAGGAGATGCTTATTTACATTAGCATCTCCCCATTCAACATCCTCTTTACCGCGGAGGGAGGAGTCTGATAATGGCCCCGGAAGGCTGCACGCCGTGAGGAATCCATGGTCTCTCCTCCTGCCTTCGGGATGAATTATCGCTGACAGTGCTGCCCCCCCCTGTCCCCGCTGACCCAGCAAGCCCACACCCTCAATACAGACATTGCCCCCTATCCATGCTGAGAGAGGAGAGGATGGATTTGTCTGTTACCGGTATGTAGGAACGGGAACGCTCAGCGTCTCTAAAGCATCCCTCTTTCGGCTCCCGGCTGTTGTACTCTGGTGTACTCTGGTGCCATTTGTGGCGGGCTATGTTTGGCGATCAGCTGTCGGGGGAGTCGACGGAGAGCGAAGGGAGATAGCGAGTAGCACTGGAAGGAGACAAGAGGAAAAGACCCAAACGAGCGCACGGACAGAGGCTACAGGATCAAGTATAGCAGGTGCCGGTGGATGCGCTCCCCTACCTTCCCCTCCACAGATAAGTACACCTTTTTCGTTTCTCTCTTTCTTTAAAAAGTGGGAAGGAAGGAGAGGAAGAACGGAAGAGAGACAATTTAATAACTAAATAATAAATGAACTAAAATGCGTCTGTAATAGGAGGAAGGGAAGGAAGAGAGAAAGGAAAAGAAAGGAGAGTAGAAAAACAGAGAGAAGAGAGATGGAGGTGAAGGAGGAGAGAAGAGAAGAAAAACATAAAATAGAAGAGTCGGTGATACTGGGATACTGGGATGGTGGGATACTGAAGAAATGAGACTATTGAAGAAATTTTGAGAAGGGAAGGAGGAGAAGGAAGTGGAGAGTAAAAAAAGAAAAAGGAAAAGCTGGTGTATTGACACAAAATATTAAAACAAAATCAGATGGTACAAAATGATGGAACATAGATGTACGCATATTAGCACATACGCATACACACATGAATGCTAAGGGTATGCTGTGATATACCTTGAATATTTGTTAGAACCAACAGAGAAATACAACGAAAAAGATCCAGAGATTGATAAACAATAAATGTTTAAACGATTGATTTAGGATTGGAAGAACATAAGAACGATTAATTGAAATTTTTTTTTTTTTTTGTATATGGAGTTGTGCATGCAAGGTGAAGAGGAAAAAGAAAGGGAAAAGGATCTGGTAATATAAACTCAAGATATATATTGAGAGGGTTCTTTTGGTTCTCTTTGTGTTTTTTTTTTTCCCCTCCCTCCTTGACCTATATTAAATTAGGGGTAAAACGGCAAAAAGTACCGGAGTGGTAGCAAAATCACCTCGGACTAGTTTAGGCCCCAGTCCCGGCCCCATGAATAGATACTTATCACAAAGAAACGGTGAGGGAGAAAAACAACAAGGTACAAAGGGTCGACAGACAGACACTAAGGAAAAAAGAAGAGAGAGAAAAAGGGCCAGAACAAGACAGTAATCAAGAACAGCTTACTCTCAGAATCTAGAATGGAACAAGATCCGGAAGTAGATGGTGAAGGAGAAGGGGGAAGGGAAGAAGACCAGCATGCAGCTCAATTACCAACAAAATCTGATATGGAAAAAATGTTTGCGGCCTTGGAAAACTCTTTGAAGGTAGAAATGGCAATACATAAAAGACCTGGTTCATATCCTCTCAAGAGTGGAAGAAGTTGAGATTAAAGCAGATTCTCACTTAATGATAAAAGAGCTGAGAGGCGAAATAAATATATTAAAAAAGGAACAACAGGAACAAATCTATAAAATAGAAGACCAGGAAAAAAGGGAACAAAGGAAACATTTGAGAATTCAAGGCCTTCCTGAGCCTACTCAAGAAGAAAATCTAATAGAAATAATGAATAAGATCTTTAACCCTATTTTGGGGAAAGAAGAAACCAACATAATAAAAATAGAAAGAGTACACAGAATAAGAAGACCCCAAGGACTATCAACGGAGAAACCAAGAGACATAATCGTTCGATTTAAAAATTGGGAAGAAAAAAATCAAATCTGGACAAATCTGAAGAGAAAACCACCAATCAACTATGTAGAAAACACGCTACAACATAGTGCTCTCTGTATGATGCAATTTATTTGATAAAAAAAGGTAGTTCACTTACAAACAAGGCACTTCTCCAGTGCAGGATAAAACAGCAGAAAATCGTGTGCAGAGCAGAGAGCAACACAGTGGTGATGTCACTTCTACATTTACATGGGAATCTTCAGCTTCCTGGTAACAGCACTTCCTGGTAACGCGTCCGTAACGAGGAAGCGTTGTGACGTCACCCGCGGCCATCACGCATCTTTTGTTTTTCCTGCACACGATTTTCTGCTGTTTTATCCTGCACTGGAGAAGTGCCTTGTTTGTAAGTGAACTACCTTTTTTTATCAAATAAATTGCATCATACAGAGAGCACTATGTTGTACCTTTTCTGTTCCATATCATTATAATACGCTGGGAGAGTGCCTTTATGCTGTTATATGCCCGCTCTTGCCCCGCTGTCTGACGGATGTGGATTTGCTGTGTTTCATCCTTATGTGACCCGTAAGGGAATGCTTTTGTGACCCTCTATAACCAAAGGGTCCCTGCTACAAGGTGGGAGGCCAGCCTTTGCATCGGTGGAGGGTTCACTGAAAGTCACTGAGATGTCAGCATGAAGCCACACTGCACCTAAACGATTGGATTGATTGCATGTTTATGGACTGTTATTGTGGTTATTTTAGCGCTGCACCATCTGTTTTTGTTTTCTGCTTAGGGATTTGATTTTTGACCCTGGTGCTCAGCTGCTGTGTCTTATATACATATCTGCGCTGATTTGTTTTCTTTCTGAATGGAACTTGAGCCTAAGAAAACAAAACAGAGCTATAGATTTATGATGTCAAGATCCCTTATCACTTAGAGGGGGAGGGGGGAGAGGTGTGGGGGGCAGGGGGGGGTAGGTGTATGGCGGAGGCGGGAAGGAGAGGCTGGGACCTACGGTGTGTTCAGGGGGTCACTCTTTCTTAATATAAGAGAGAGGGGCCCAGCGGGCCATATAGATTTTCACCTCGGTCAAAGGAGAGTAGAAGGCGCAAGGGTGTGCCCCATAAAATAAAAATAAAAGTGTTCTCTGCTCTTGAGACCATGAGGTCAAACTATCAACACCACAGAGGGGGGTGGGGGTGGGGGAGGAGTAAGGGAGGGAAGAGGTTTGTTTATATGAGTAGATACAGTGCCCCAGTGCCCTGGAATAAAATTAAGGTACCCACACGTGTCGACCCGGGGGGCCCCCTCCCGGCCCTCCGGTCAGACTGGGGGAAGGGACCCTGGGAAGACACGTGGGGATTAGAAAGGAATGGAAAATATGAACAGTATAAAAATGTTTTCATACAATGTTCGAGGATTAAACTCCCAAGGGAAGAGAAGCATAATACTGCAAGAATTGAAAAGAAGTAAGGCTAAAATAATATTTCTCCAAGAGACACATATTACCCAAAACTCAAATATTAAAATATACTCAAGAAATATTTCAACATGGTTTTATGGAGATTCACCAATAAGAAAGGCTAAAGGAGTGGTTATCGGAGTGGGGAAAAACATTTGTTTTATAATAGAACAAAGAAAAGTGGACCCAGAAGGACGCTTCTTCTTCCTCGTAGGTTCCATACAGGGTATAAATTATACACTTGCTAATGTATACTGCCCCAATACAAATCCTAAAAAATATTTCCTGGAAATATTAAAAGTTCTAATAGAATTTAAACTAATTCTGGCAGGAGATTTCAATTTCTCCATGGACCACAGATTAGACAGTACCTCCAATGCAATAGATAGAGAAATAAGACTACTAAGCAAACTAAAAAAAAAAACTATACGAATATCAACTAGTAGATCCATGGCGAATACAACATCCAAGTACAAAAGACTATACATTTTATTCAACAGTACATGGAATATATTCCAGGTTGGATTATATTATGATAGAACATAGAAACTTGGAAGAAACAACAAACAAAAATAGGAATAATAACAGCTTCAGATCATTCCCCAGTAATGTTGAAAATCAAACTACAAGGAGAATCCTCTGGGAAAGGTACATGGAGACTAAACGAAGATATAATTGAAGACAGGGAAACAGAAAAAATTATAACAGAAGAAATCAAAAAATATTTCCAGGAGAACGACACCACAGAATTATCAAAAGCAATTATCTGGGAGGTACACAAGGCCGTCATTAGGGGTAAATTAATATCTATTGGAGCAGGAAAAAAGAAGGAAAGAAAAGACAATATGATGATAACTATAAAGGAAATATATGAACTGGAACAAAGGCATAAAAAGCAATCAGAAAAGGAAATATACCGGACTCTAATCCTGAAGAGAGAACAATTAAAGGAATGGATGGAACAAGAAGAGAGGAGGGAAGTTAACAGAGTACTATAGGAGAGATCTAAATGGGGTAACAAGCCCGGAAATATCTTGCAAAAATGTTAAGAAAAAAGAAGTCTCTAAATTATATTGAAAAGATCAAAAACGAGAAAGGAGAATTAGTAAATAAGACAACGAATATCGCAATAGCCTTTCAAAAATATTTTAGCTCACTATATGCAATAAAAAAACAGGAGACACAACTAAAAGAAGAATTAAGAAAAAAGAAGATACAAGACTATCTAAAGAAAGCAAAATTACCAAAAATACAACTCAAGCAATTAAAAGAACTGGAGAAAAAAAACAACGCAAGAGGAGATCAAATTGGCCCTAAAAGAAACTCCAGTAGGAAAAAGCCCAGGACCAGATGGGTTCACGATTAAAAATTAAATATTATAAAAAATTCCAAGAACAACTGATCCCCAAGATACATGAATATTTGAATAACATAGGAGAAGAAGAAGAAGTAAGACAAGAATCATTACTAGCATATATTACAATTATACCCAAAGAGGGGTAAGATAGAACTAATTGTTCGAGCTATAGGCCGATCGCTCTCCTAAATGTTGACACAAAACTTTATGCAAAAATTCTAGCCACTCGACTTAAAAAAATGAATACCATTTTGGATAAATCCCGATCAAACTGGATTTGTGGCGGTTAGAGAGGGAAGGGACAATAGTTTAAAAACAATTTTGATGTTACGTAGGGGGAAACCAGGTGAATCCCCAGCTCTACTCCTGTCAATAGATGCAGAAAAAGCATTTGACAGGGTAGACTGGGGATTCATGTTGGATACGTTGCAGCATTTGGGATTGGGACCAAAAATTATGAAGTGGATAAAAAATTATAAATATATATAACGGCCCAACAGCAATGGTAAAGGTTAAATGGTAAAGGTCAACTGGAGACTTTTACCTGTGATTAAGATGCAAAACGGAACACGGCAAGGATGCTCGCTCTCCCCACTATTATATGTACTGGCAATGGAACCATTCTTGGCGGCACTCCGAAATAATCAAGACGTGAGAGGAGTGAGAGTTGGAGAAAAAGAGCACAAAATCACTACATATGCGGATGACATCCTGATGCCAAATATAATCAAAGAGATCAAATATTATGGGGAACTCTCAAATTTCAAAATAAATCCAATAAAAACAGAAATTTTAAATATTGGATTAGGAAAAAGGGAAGTCCAGTACCTCCAAAAAAGAATTCCCATTTACATGGGAAGAACTAAAATACCTTGGAATCAAATTAACATCAACGGTAGAGGAAATCTATCCAGCAAATTATATTCCACTAATTAACGATATCAAGGAAGATATAAAAAAAATAAGTATACAACCAATATCTTAGATTGGAAGAATAAACATGTTTAAAATGATGATACTACCAAAAATAATATACAAATTTCAGATGTTGCCAATTGGGATTCCACAGAGATTTTTCAAGATAATAAAAACAATATTGATAAAATACATCAGGCGTAATAAAAAGCCGAGAATTAAATTTACACAAATCACAAGGAAAAGGGAACACGGAGGATTAGCAACCCCAGACATAAGTCGATATTATAAAGCAATAGTTTTGTCACAAATGATTGAGTGGACAAATGGAAATGGAAAAAAAATGGGTAGAGATAGAAAACACGATAAGTAAGACCACATTGCACAAAAACATATGGATACCACGAAAGTTCAGGAAAATTGATTCGGAAACTCACAAAATAACTAAAAATGTTTTTAAAAGTTGGGACACAGTACACACGAAAAATGAATGGACATACAACTCACCACTAATAGCCCTCACGGGAACAATTTTTTTTTATACCAGGGAAGGAGATATTCGCTGGACATGAAAATAGAAATCCACAACTGAAAGACATCATCACAAAAGGCAGGATAAGATCACAATTAGAATTAGAAGAAAAAAAAATGGGGGGACAGAAGCGGGACTTTGTATGAGGCATGTGGGTGAGTGTGTTGGGCTAAATGGTAAGTATTATGGTATAAATAGTAAAATACATATAATCTCCACACATAATGATATAAAATGATCATGGTATAAAAGTTTTAATGGCATAGATATTTTGGCCAGATACAATCATATAATCATGAAAGACCACATTGGAGACCATAGTAGAGCGTGTTGACAACAGTATAAAAACAAGCAGAGTTCATAAATTGGTTGTACAGTGGCAAAAACAAATGTACATTGTACAATAGATAAGTGCATCAATAGATCTAAACTCAACGCGTTTCTTGGCTTGAAACCAATCATCAGGAGTCCGATGCAATTTAACTGTATCAAAAACAATAAAATATCTATTAATGTATGAGCAGATATTGATGGAAAAGATATACTGAAAATGTGATTTTCTGCGTACTCACAAGGTATGCAAATTGATGATGATCTGTGTGTTACAATGCAATGTTGGTCTGGGTCCATAGAGTCTCACCCGGGGTTGAGGCAGAGAGCACACCCCAATAAACCGTCCGCCTCAGTGGCCAAAGTGACACAAGCACCCGCGAAACCGGCAGGCAGGGACGTCTGGCGAGGCCAAGGAGTGTGGATGAACTGGAGAAAAAAATGATGATGGTGAGGAGGGGGTGTAAGCTGATGGATAAGTGGTAGTAGGAATGGAGGAGGTGGAAGCAGCATGGCATAGCCGTGGGTGTGTGGAGGGGAACTGAAACAAGGCCAGTGTGAAAGTGATTGGAGAGATAGAGTGTATGTACACCAAGAAGCCATTGCTGTGATGGATAAGCCAAAGTGGCAAAGTGTGAGGAGATTACCTGTGTGGCGAGTGTCCAGGCGAGCCAGATGTCTAGCATGCATGACGGGATCGTGGAGTGCCCTGGTCAGAGACAGCCTTATAATGCCGCGGATATGAGGCACGCTCCCGTCAACGTCGTGCGTGGGCGTGACGACGCGGTGAGGGGAGGGCCAAACAGTGCTGCCACCCACCAACCCCTACAGCGCCTGAGCCCGGAGATGGAGAACCACTAGGCGTCCCGCGTGCGGCGACATAGACGCCGCAGGCGGGATGTAGGGAGCATGACGCCGATGCGCCGAGGCCAGGGCCCGCCCCCGTCATAGACAAGAGGGTGATGGGTCCTAGGCTGGGCACGTCGCAACCCCGGGAAGTGGACAAGACGGATCCCAGGACAACAAGAGTGCAAAAAACAATTGGATGACAAAAGGGTAAACATAAAAAAGGAGAAAAGAAGCTAAAGCAACTCAAAAATGAGTGCAGAAGCAATGGCAAAAACAGGCATTTCTTTGCCTTGAATAAAATCAATATAGCAAAGAAAACAATAACATATTCAATAACATATTCAATCCTTGCACAGGATTCATTCTCTGTGCAAGGAAGTATAGGATATAGAGAGCTTTAGCCCTGAATTGAATCAGAATCAGAATTAGAAGAACTCAACGGGTGGAAGATAAATGAATGGAATTTCTATCAATTAAGACACTTAGTAAACACATTACCACATTCACTTAGAGAAGAAGAGAAATTAAGCCCACTGGAAAAACTCTGTTATACCCGAACGCCACTGAAAAATGGAATATCAAAAAATTACGAAATATTGACAGATCTAGAAGGACAGGGAAGACCTGATTTCATCGAGCAATGGGAAAAAGAACTGGATTTAAAGCTAGAAGATCAAAAAGTTGAAAAGATGATAGGAATGGTATATAATAATGCCTGGGATATGAATACCATAGAAATTAATTATAAATTCTTAGCAAGGTGGTACCTGACACCAGTGAGAACCCATAGATAGCAAGAAAAAACACCTTTGTGTTGGAGAAACTGCAATCAAACAGCAACGATGACACATATATGGTGGGAGTGCCCAACAATAAAGGCTACTGACAAGAAGTGGTAAAAAATACAAGGAAGCTAACTGATGAGAGAATGCAACAAAATATTTGGACCTGTTTGTTTCACGACCATAAGGTTCAAATAAGTTTCAAAGAAACAGTATATGAGAACAATGGTTCCAAATCTCCTAAATGCCGCAAAAGGTCTGATCCCAAAAAAATGGTTAAAAATTGAAAAACCAGATATAAGAGAGTGGTATAAACAAATAGATTACTACTGTAAAATGGACCTGCTGAGTAGTAGGGAGGGAGGACAATATAACAAGCATATTAGTACCTGGGAGGGTTGGAAACAATTTAAAACCTTGGACACATATCTAAGCAAGATGAAGGAAGGAGAAGGGCTATAAGTTAGAAATCTAAGGGACCTGAGGAAAAGACAAACCAGATAGATGGGGAGGGAGGGGAGTAGGGGATGAAAGAAAGAGAGATGGGGAATTGATAAGGCAGTAAGAGTAGTCTTAAATCTTTATGCCTCTTCTTTTTAACTAGAATAAATTAATATTTAAATAATTAATAAAGATAATTTTGAATAAGCCACTATGATGTGAATATGAGATGGGACAAAATTGAACTACAAAGTTGAAATAACGTCTCAGAAAAATTCGCTGAAGTGGAAAAAAAAAAAAAAAAAAAAGCATCTCCCCGTTCTTCCTCTCCGCGAGATGATCACGGGTATCCCCGCGGACATCAAGTCCGTGGGACCCGTGATCCGGGGGCGCGCACGCAATGGCGCTGCGGCAAATTCTAAGGGACGTACAGGTACGCCCATTTGCGCAGCCGTGCCATTCTGCCGACGTATATCTACATGCGGCAGTCGACAAGCGGTTAAAATGTTTGCATTGATACATGTCCCATGGGACAGGACCCAGGTCCCCAAACACTTTTTATGGCAATAACTTGCATATAAGCTGTTACGTACCTAAAGGGTGAGCCCGAATTGCAGAGGATGGCCTCTCCTACGCCTCCGACTCGAGAGCCCCTGATAGTGGTGACAGGGGTGCAGGAGTGCGGAGTGGTATGAGTGCCTGGCAGGATCAACAGCAGAAGGATCAGATGGCCGGCACAGCTGATGGGATGGATCAGTAGACAGGAACTGCAGACTGGACGACTCAGCAGACAGAACAGCAGACTGGATGGATCAGGCAGACAGGTGAGCAGCCTGGATGGCTCAGCAGACAGGCCCAGCAGTCTGGATGATCAGCAGACAGGTGAACAGCCTGGATGGCTCAGCAGACTGGATGATCAGCAGACAAGTGAACAGCCTGGATGGCTCAGCAGACAGGCCCAGCAGACTGGATGATCAGCAGACAGGTGAACAGCCTGGATGGCTCAGCAGATTGGATGGAAGTCCAGGATTGTCAGACAGGCCGGGTCGGTAAGCAGGCTGGCAGCAGAGGTACAAAAGGAGCAGGCAGAGGGATCGTCAAACAAGCCAGGGATCAGGTACAGGCAGATAATAGGAATAGTCTCAAAGCAAGCCGGGTCAAAACAGAAGCAGATATCAGGTTTTCAGGGAACACATACACAGAGCTGCAGAGCAAACAGCAATGATGCAAGTGCCAGACAGGTTTAAATAACCCGCCAGACACTAACGAGTGCATGTGCGCGTGCGCATAGACGCCCGCAATCGTGCACCGATGGGTCTACTCTGCCTGTTACTGTCAGGATCTTCATGACATTGCCCCCCCCCAAGGGGCAGCCTCCGGATGCCCATCCGAGCCAATTTTTCAGGATGGGACCTTTTGAAGGATTGAACCAGACTCTCAGCGTGGATGTTTTCTTCAGGTTCCCATGAATTCTCCTCGGGCCCATAGCCCTTCCATTTGATCAGGAATTGAGTTTGATTGTTTCTCCTCCTGCAATCCACTATTGCTTCTACCTCAAACTCCTCTTCCCCATCTACTAATACAGGATCAGGAGGGTCAGAGCTTCGGCCAGGAAAGGGATTAGCAACAGAGGGTTTTAATAGTGTTACGTGGAAAACAGGATGAATTTTAAGTGACTCAGGAAGTTCCAACTCGTAAGCCACTTCATTGATTTTCCTCTTCACAGGAAATGGGCCTATGTATTTAGGACCCAGCTTTTTCGAAGGGCATGCCATCTTCAGGTTCAGTGTAGACAACCAAACTAGATTACCGGGTGCCAGTAACAGTTCTCCACGTTTCTTTTTATCAAAAACTTCTTTATTGTGTTCCTGTGTCTTGGCCATAGTTTCTTGCAAGAGCTGATTGTTGAGAGAAAAAAAATTAATTGTTTCATGAACTGCTGGTACAGGACATTCTGGGATGGAGCTGGGCAGGAATGATGGATGGAAGCCATAATTGGCAAAAAATGGGGTTTGTTTTGTAGCAGAGTGTGTAGAATTGTTGTAGGCGAATTCAGCCAGCGGAAGCAAAGAGATCCAGTCATCTTGAGTAAATGAAGAAAAGCAGCGGAGGTATTGTTCGAGGGTTTGGTTGGTCCTCTCTGTTTGCCCATTTGTCTGGGGGTGATAAGCGGAAGAGAAAGATAGCTCGATCTTCAAAGCTTTGCATAAGGACCTCCAGAATCGGGAAGTAAATTGTACCCCCCGATCTGAGACAATGTTGGCCGGTACTCCATGGAGTCTGATAATTTCTCTGATGAATACCTGTGCAGTCTCAGAAGCAGAGGGAGTGCCTTTCATAGGGATAAAGTGTGCCATTTTTGACAACCGGTCTACCACCACAAAGATGGTGGTATGGTCCTCTGCTGGGGGTAACTCTACAATGAAGTCTATGGATAACATCTTCCAGGGTCTATCCGGAACAGACAGTGGTCTCAATAATCCCCAGGCCTTGGCTCTACTGCTCTTGTTCCTAATGCAAGTGACACAGGATTCCACAAACTTCTTGCAGTCTCTGCCTACCTGAGGCCACCAGAAGGTACGTTGTACCAAATCGGTGGTTTTAGTTATGCCAAAATGTCCAGCTAGTGCGTGATCGTGACAGAGTTCTAATATAGGGACTCGTACGCTTTCAGGTGCAAAAATCTTGTCCCTGTACCAGAACAACCCGTCTTTCGCTCGTAGTTCCGATTTAGCGGGGGACGTCCACCCCAGAGTAGCCTGTTTGATCCGGGAGAGCAAATCTTCCTGCAGCAGAAGAAAATTCCCTGGAGAAAGGATGGTATCGGGGGAAGTCATTTCTTTGGATTTGTGAAACATTCTGGACAGGGCATCTGGTTTTGTATTCTTAGAGCCTGGCCGGTACGTAACATGAAAAGAGAACCTGGAGAAAAACAACGCCCATCTGGCTTGCCGTGGCTTCAACCTCTTTGCCGACCTCAAGTACTCTAAGTTCTTATGATCAGTGAAGATTAAGATTGGGTGAGTTGCTCCTTCAAGTAAGTACCGCCATTCTTTAAGTGCCGATTTGATTGCCAGCAGTTCCCGATCCCCCACATCGTAATTCCTTTCGGCAGCCGAAAGTTTGCGGGAGAAGAAGGCTACTGGGTGGAGCAGTGCCTTGGTTCCTTGGCGTTGGGAGAGTACTGCTCCAACAGCAATCTCAGAAGCATCTACCTCAAGTACAAATGGCAGGGCGGAATCAGGGTGTTTTAGAACGGAGGCAGATGTAAACAATTCTTTAAGAGATTCAAAGGCAACTTGAGCTTCTGGGGTCCAATGGAAGCGAACCCCCAGTTTGGTTAATTGGGTAATAGGGGCAATGATGGCAGAAAACCCCTTAATGAATTTCCGGTAGAAATTAGCGAATCCAACGAAACGTTGGATTCCTTTTTTGTCAACAGGAATTGGCCAGTCAAGTATTGCAGCGATCTTCTGCGGATCCATCTTGATACCTTCTATGGAGATGATTAATCCCAGGAATGGTATACTCTCTTGTTCGAATTCACATTTTTCTGACTTTGCGTACAGGCTATGCTGTCGAAGTCGTGTCAAAACACACCTGACGTGTCTGCGATGAGCATCTAGGGAGGAAGAAAAAATTAGAATATCGTCTAAGTAGACGATGACAAACAGATCTAAATAATCCCGGAAAACATCGTTAATAAAATACTGGAACGTGGCAGGAGCGTTACATAACCCGAAGGGCATTACTAGGTACTCAAAGTGCCCAAAACGGGTGCGGAACGCCGTTTTCCACTCATCTCCTTCCCTGATGCGGACCAAGTTATAGGCTCCTCGAAGATCAAGTTTAGTAAAGATAGTAGCTGTTCCCAGTCTCTGGAATAACTCGGGGACCAAGGGAAGGGGGTACCTGTTCTTGACGGTAATTTTATTTAGCTCACGGTAGTCTATGCAAGGCCGAAGTGTGTGATCCTTCTTCTCTACAAAAAAGATACCCGCACCTGCCGGGGAAGTGGATGGACGAATGAAACCCTTCTTTAAGTTTTCATCGATATAGTCCTTAAGGGCCCCCTGTTCTAACTCGGTTAACGGGAAGATTCTTCCGAAGGGAATTTCGGGCCCTGGAAGGAGCTCGATAGGACAATCATACGCCCGATGGGGAGGTAGAGTTTCTGCTCCTTTCTTGCTGAACACATCAATGAAGTCATGGTAGGCTTTCGGGACAGTTTGGCATAGCTCACCTTCAGTGTCCAGACATAGCAAAGGAAAGGGCCCATGGGGGTCCTTTGAGGCACAGAATTGCTGGCAATAAGGAGAGGAAAAGGTGACCTCCCCTGTGGCCCAGTTGACACCAGGATTGTGGGCTTGAAGCCAAGGCATTCCAAGAATTACAGGAAACAGAGGTGAGGAGATAATTTCCATACGAAGCAGTTCGTGGTGGGCACCGGCAATGGTGACTGGCAAAGGGGAAGTCTCTTGGATAACCGGCCCAGATTTAATAGTGGACCCATCAGCCAGGTGAATGGACAGTCTTTGGGTCCTAGGAAGCAGAGGAATCTGATGCCTTGTTGCAAAAGTTGAGTCCATAAAGCAGCTGCAGGCTCCTGAATCAATAATGGCGGGCACTGACAGAGTCTTTCCTGGAAGCTGCAAAGAGATAGAGAGGGCAAGATGAGAAGAGGTCTGGATTCCAGTAAGCACATGTTCAGGAGATTTTCGGAAACACTTACGAAGTTTAGTAGGGCAATTCTTGACATAGTGACCGGGTTCCCCGCAGTAGAGACATAGATTATTTGCCCGGCGACGTTGGCGCTCTTCCATAGTAAGAGAAGGGCGAAGCACCCCCAACTGCATGGGTTCCGAAGTGTCCGTTGTAGAAGTGGACTGAGAGGTAGGGGCCGGATGCAGGTGACTGGGCACTCTAGGTAACATCCAGGTTGGTCGGGAAAATTTTTCCGACCTACGTTCCCTCAGCCGCCGGTCAATCTGTATGGCAAGATTGATTAATGCGTCTAGGGTCTGGGGTACACCAACTCGGGCTAGCTCGTCCTTCAAGGGGTCAGACAGTCCCATGCAAAACTGGTAACGGAGCGCAGCGTCATTCCAGTCAGTGTCTGCGCTCCACCGCCGAAATTCAGCCACATAATCTTCCGCCGCCCGGCGCCCTTGCTGAGGGGCGTGCAGTGCGGCTTCGGCAGTTGCAGAAAGCTGAGGGTCTTCATACAGTTGAGCCATGGTATTAAAGAAGGTGGTAAGGTTGGTCAACACATCGGCTTTCTGTTCCAGGAGGCGATGGGCCCAGGTTTGAGGTTCACCCGAAAGTAAAGAGACGACAAAGTCCACCTTGGTGGCTTCCAAGGAGAAGGTACGTGGCTGGAGGGCAAAGTACAGTTCACAGGAATTGCAAAACGCCCTGAATTTGCTACGCTCCCCAGCAAATTTTTCGGGTGTGGGGACACGTGGTTCGGGCGGAAGCATCACCACTGTAGGAGAGGATGCGGTGCCTGTAGAAGAGGTAGAGACTTGAGGGGTTCCTTGAATTCCAGTGGGAGAAGACAGTACTTGGACCCGTTCCTCCAACCGGGTGTATCCTTCCTGAAGGCTTTTGACAGCCTGGGTCAGGCCTGCTAAGTGCAAACAAAGTTCCTGCATAGGAGAGGTTCCCTGCTCGGGCTCAGACATGGCTGTTTGCTACTGTTACGTACCTAAAGGGTGAGCCCGAATTGCAGAGGATGGCCTCTCCTACGCCTCCGACTCGAGAGCCCCTGATAGTGGTGACAGGGGTGCAGGAGTGCGGAGTGGTATGAGTGCCTGGCAGGATCAACAGCAGAAGGATCAGATGGCTGGCACAGCTGATGGGATGGATCAGTAGACAGGAACTGCAGACTGGGCGACTCAGCAGACAGAACAGCAGACTGGATGGATCAGGCAGACAGGTGAGCAGCCTGGATGGCTCAGCAGACAGGCCCAGCAGACTGGATGATCAGCAGACAGGTGAACAGCCTGGATGGCTCAGCAGATTGGATGGAAGTCCAGGATTGTCAGACAGGCCGGGTCGGTAAGCAGACTGGCAGCAGAGGTACAAAAGGAGCAGGCAGAGGGATCGTCAAACAAGCCAGGGATCAGGTACAGGCAGATAACAGGAATAGTCTCAAAGCAAGCCGGGTCAAAACAGAAGCATATATCAGGTTTTCAGGGAACACATACACAGAGCTGCAGAGCAAACAGCAATGATGCAAGTGCCAGACAGGTTTAAATAACCCGCCAGACACTAACGAGTGCATGTGCGCATAGACGCCCGCAATCGTGCACCGATGGGTCTACTCTGCCTGTTACTGGCAGGATCTTCATGACATAAGCCTTTAAAATTAGCACTTTTTATTTCTCATGTTAGTGTCCCATAGACTTTAAAATCCGCAGCTTTCCGGCAGCTTTTGAATTTGCCGCGAACACCGCATATCGTTCGGCAAACAGGTGAACACCCAATGTTTGAGTTGAACTTACGTTCGACTCAAACATCAGGCTCATCCCTAGTTATGACACTGTCTATAGTGTCTAGGCACACTATGTTTGGTGTCCCCACTTTTAATTAAGGCAATATGTTCATTAACTCTGATAGAAAATGTTCGATTTGTTTGGCCAACATATTGTTTGCCACAAGGGCAAGTGATTAAATAGACAGCATGTTTAGTCTCACAGGTACAAAAATGTTTGATGGGATACATGAGATTAGTTAATGAAGATTTAAACTCAACAGTTTTGTGCCCTCCCAGTATATTGTATTGACAAACACCACAACAAATTATGAAAAAAGAATGTACGGACTGGTGTATTAATAATATTGGGTGTTATTCTACTCTGTAGAGAAGGAGCACCCCTAAAAATAACCCTAGCCTGGTCGGGCAATGTGGTACTACGATATACGGTCACTTTTAAGAATATTCCAAAGTTTATTCAGATTCATTTTGATTGGTTTGTGTTGTGTCAAGAATGAGGTCACCATAGACCATTTATAATTATCATCTGGCTCACGTCGAGGTTTTGCAAACAATAAAGAACCCCCCTCAACATCTAAGATATTCTGTAACTCAAGAGTCTATTTCAACTGAATCATAACCTTTATCAATAAACCTCTGTCTAATGACCATGCATTTTGAAGGCCTCTGTTTCAGTACAGTTTATGCATAATCGCAAAAACTGACTATGTGGAACAGAGCGAAGCCAAGATCTGTGATGGCAACTATCCATGGGGATAAAGCCATTACGATCAGTGGGTTTAAAGTAAGTTTTAAATTTGAATTGTCGGTCCTTAATTTCAATTTTGAGATCCAAAAAGTTTTACTTCGACTGGACTCGTAAGACAGGGAAATATCTCTTTCATTTGAGTTCAAAGAGACAAAAACTGTTTCAAAGAGTCCGCACTGCCATTCCAAAGGAGGAGGATGTCATTGATGTACCTGGCCCATAAAACCAAGGATGGTGTGTCTTGGGCATAGATGACATCCTACTCCCATTTGGCCATAAACAAATTGGTGAGGCTGGGGGCAAATTTAGCTCCCATTGCTATGCCTCTCTGCTGAAGATAAAAGTGATCATCGAACCAGAAGTAGTTTTGTGTTTAGTGGCAAACTCTAAAAGTTTGATAATATAACTCCTCTGGAAATCAGCAAGAGACAATTCTTGACTCAAAAAATGGTGGACTGCTTCCATCCCAACTGGTGGGGTATACAGGTATACTGGCATACTTAGCTTTTTGGACCCCATAGGAAAAGGACCAATCACAATGGATCACTGGCATTTTATACACAATATATTCATAGATTGTATGCATCCATAGAAGCTGACTCCAAGATATTCAGTGAAAGGATCACACATGAGCATGCAAACATGGACACTATAATCAGGTACCTCTCCTTATGCTGCATGTATTTATCCTTCACGTGTAGTGGAATCTGTATGATGGAGCTGTATAATGACAAATGGTGATCGGCTTATTGCTGCAATGTTGGGGTCACAAACACATCCTGATAAATTAACCCTTTCATGACTAAGCCTATTTTTGACATTTGGTGTTTACAAGTTAAAATCCGTATTGTTTGCTAGAAAATTACTTAGAGCCCCCAAACATTATATATATTTTTTAGCAGAGAATCTAATAAAATGGCGATTGTCACAATATTTTATATTACACGGTATTTGTGCAGCGGTGTTTTAAATGAAACTTTTGGGGAAAAGTGACTTGAATTAAAAAAAAAAAACACACAGTAAAGTTACCCCAATTTTTTTGTATAATGTGAAATATGATGTTACGCCGAGTAAATAGATACCAAACATGTCACGCTTTATAATTACACGCACTCTTGGAATGGCGACAAACTACGGTACCTAAAAATCTCCATAGGCGACGCTTTAAATTTTTTTTACGGTTACAAGAGAAGGTCTAGTCCTAGAATTATTGCTCTCGCTCTGACGATCGCGGCAATACCTCACATGTGTGATTTGAACACCGTTTACATATGCGGGAGCGACTTCCGTATGCATTTTCTTTGCAGCGCGAGCTCGCGGGGACGGGGGGCACTTAAAAAAAAAAAAATTCTCATTTATTTTATTTATTTTTATATTCGTAAATTGTGTTTAAAAAAAAATTTGATTACTTTTATTGCTGTCACAAGGAATGTAAACATCCCTAGTGACAGTATTAGGTGGTGACAGGTACTCTTTATGGAGGGATCGGGGGTCTAAAAAAACCCCGATCCCTCCTTTGCACTTCTAAGTATTCAGATCGCCATTTTTGGCGATTCTAAATACTGTATATTTTTTAAAACTGGCGCCATTGGCAGCCGAGTAAAAGGGAAGTGACGTCATGCTTGCTTCCGTGTTTACGATTAGGAAGCTGGAACGAAGCCACTCACAGCTTCGTTCAAGACTGTCACTAGCCGCTGGAGGCGGCGGATTGGTCATCGGGCCTCCCGATGGAACGGGAGGCCTGGTAAGAGCGGTGGGAGGTGGTGGGAGGGGGGACGTCCCCTCCCGCTCCTCCGGTATAACAGCCAAGTGGCTTTTAGCCGCATCGGTTGTTATACCTGGAAAGCCGATTGCCGGCTCTAAAAAACAGTACTGGGATGATGCCTGCAGCTGCAGGCATCATCCCGGTATAACCCCCGAAAGCCAAGTACGCACATCTGTGTACGATCGTTGGGAAGGGGTTAACAAGACAATATGCAGATTATAAATCCTAGGAGAAGCCTCATTTACAATGTAAAATGTGGAAGTAACCTATTGTTATAAAAACTAGAACGACCACCATTTTATTCCCCAGGGTCTCTATTTTCATAAAATATATTATATTTTGGGGATTTTATCTAATCTTCAGAACTAAAATGTTTTTTTAAGCATGTGTAAAATCAAAAGATCTAATAATGAAAGGATGACCTCTAATACAAACGTCTTCAAACTGAATGTGGGTGATTTATTGCAGAAATACAAACCGCTATCTTGTCAGTCCTTAGCTGAGAAGACACTCTGAGATTATTACAGCCTGAGGCTCTAATAGTCTTCAAAAGGGTGGGCTTGGGGCACAGAGCACTGAGCTGGGGAGCCCACCCAGTTGTGTGACATTAGTTTAATTAATATTCACTAATGTCTTCCTGTTCCTCCTCCCAGCCAAGAGGATCCTGAGACCCGATTGGCCGGGAATCCTAAGACTCCATTGGCCGGATTTCAGGACTCCTGATTGGCCAGGAGGAGACCACCGGGACTCAGGAAGAGAGACGCAAGGATGAAAATCAGTGCGGGCTGGTGGGGGACCTGGTGGGCGGTGGGCGACGGGCAAGGGAGTGAAGCTGCAATTGATGAAGGGTGGGTGGTGGGAGGGTAGCGGCGATTGATCTAACGATGGGGGTTTGGGGGGGTTATTGGTGGTGGTCAGATGGCTGGCTGGGGGGCACTGGCTGGGTGGGGGCTACCCCCCAAGAAATTTGAGCACCAGCCATCACTGCTGTGCATTCTGCAAGTGCAGTTGCACTCACCTTCCCCAGAGCTCAGTGAATGTGGTGAAGCTCTGTTGATTTCCATCATCCAAATTATGTTAAAAAAAATGCAGTTTTTTATTTTTCTTGCACCTGATTGGATATTCTTAAAGTGAAGCTTTACCACATTTACATTTACTAAAGAAAATTAGTGCAACTGCATTTGCAATGTACACAGTCTCTCTGCATTTAGTAAATACACCCCAAATTCTCCTTACTGCACAGCCTGCAAAGGGGGTCTATGACTAGTGACAGGAGACTTCATTCACTAAAGAATATCTCATGAGATAATTGAATCACGTGACACATTTTTCCCAATTATCTCATGCTGAAAATGTCAATTCACTATCACCTTATGACTTATTTACTTCACAAACCAAAACCACTCGGCAAATACCTCCATAAAATGGTGTTGACGTCAATTCACAGAAGGAAATACATAAATGCATGCGGTAACTAAGTAGTGGTCCAGGCATGCGGTAATTAACCACTTCTGGACTGCCCACCACACAAATACTGCATCAGGGCGGCCCGACTGCGCTAAACAACGTGGACACAGTGGGAGCCAATCAGCATTTTCAGCGGATGCAATGTCCATCGAGACCTGTCGATCGTTAACAGGAGAGGCGGAACGGCTGTCTGCCTATGTAAACAAGGCAGATCACCGTTCTGTCAGAGAGGAAGAGAGAGCTCTTGTGTTTCTGCTAAGCAGGAACAGTGATCTCTCTCTTCCTCCAGCTAAGCACTTCCCCCACAGTTAGAAATCACTCCCTAGGAGCACACTTAATCCTTTGATTACCCCTGATCTTAACCCCTTCCCTGCCAGTGTCATTAGTACAGTGACGGTGCATTTTTTAGTACTGATCTCTGTATTAGTGTCACTGGTCCCCAAAAAGTGTCACTTAGTGTTTGATTTGTCCGCTGCAATATTGCAGTCCTGCTAAAAATCACTGATTGCTGCCATTACTAGTAAACATAAAAATAAAAATGCCATAATTTGTAGATGCTATATATTTTGCGCAAACCAATCCATATACGCTTATTGGGATTATTTTAACCAAAAATATGTAGCAGAATACATATTGGCCTAAATTGATTAAGAAATTAGATTTTTTGCTTATTTTTATTGGAGGTATATTATAGCAGAAAGTAAAAAATACTGGGTTTTTTTTTAATTGTCTGTCTTTTTTTTGTTTTTAGCGCAAAAAAATAAAACTGCAGAGGTGATCAAATACCAGCAAAAAAAAAGCTCTATTTGTGGGGAAAAAAAGAATGTCAATTTTATTTCGGTACAACATTGCACGACCGATTGTCAGTATCACAAAAAATGGCCTGGTCATGAAGGGGGTAAAACCTTCCGGGACTGAAGTGGTAAGGAATGTAAAAATATTGTAACCAATTTGGAGGAGTCTCCACATTTTTGGATGAGTTCTCTCAACAGTAATGCATAGAAACCTAAATATGGGAAAACACAGAATCATTGGGGCTGATTTTCTTCAAGTATAACTAAAGGCAAAGCTTTTTTTATAGTTTTGGATAGAGCGGAGATGGATTAGAACCCCTGTCAGGTTTTTATTGTGGTCTGTGCCGCTGTTAGGAAGATTCACCACCCTCTCTATTTGTCCCGTTTACTGGTATTATTAAAAGTGAAAGAAAATCACAAATTTTCGGTTGTCCCCAGAAAAGTATATAGCAAAACAGAATAAGTGATAGGACTTTGAATACCCCTCCAGTGAACACAAAAATACTGTAACCACCCTTGAATAATATTTGTTTTAGAATTTATTTCAATTTTAGCATTTTATTTCAATTGGCACCCCAGGGGGTGTGTGGAATTTATTTATGCACAGAACGCAAACCCTAATGTATTTTTGTCTGGAGTCCCAATAAGCTAATGAGTCCTCAACTACACCCAGAACTTAAAGCCTTCTCTACTGTGGACAAGATTTGCGCTGGTTCGTGAATTCTGAAGCCCTGCGTGAGAGGTCCTGAAAGTTCTATGAAATATTTAATCAGTGTGCAGACACGCAAAACCTGGTGAGATTTTTGGCTGGTATATGTGTATGTTGTACTGCTAATGCAAATTGTTTGAGGCCTGTGTAGCTGGTCAAGTGAGGGGCTGATCGCCCTTGGTTATCTGATGTAGCCTGCAGATTGACAGGATAAACCACAAATTTTTGAGGAGAAAGTGGGAGAAATATCGATTTGTATTTTTTTATTATTTTTATTTTTTATTCCCCACGTGAGAGTAAAATGGCTCTCTGTTCCAATAGAAGTTCAATGTAGCCTGCGATCTAAGGGGGCTAAAGTCAGTGGTAATAGTAGAGCATTGATTAGGAGTGTGCCCTGCCTTGTGTGCTGTAGAACTACAAGTAAAAGTTAGCTTTTAAACAGCTTTTATCTGTGTGCGTTGTCTGTGTGCATTGTCTAAGCAGCTGCTGTGTATAGACTGGTTGAGAAACCTCAGTGTAGACTAATTAGCATATCAATGGAGGTCATTGAAGATTTTCTTTAAAAACGTGTTAAATTCAACACTATGCCAGAAAACGCTTTAACGCAACAATTTAATGAGTTATTGAGACAATGTGATGTTCATAATGATCAGATAAAACATAAGACGTCTTTGAAAAAAGGCAGGAAAGCAAGGATGGCCAATGCTATATGCATGTTATTAAAAATTAAAGACATTGCTATAGCGAAAGAAGGCCAATGGTGTACTGAGAGAAAGCAATTATTGGAGCAGGTACAAAGTGTAACTAAGAATTAATTAACAATGGTTGCAAAGGCAGATGCAAATGTTTGTGATCACATTGAACAATTAGTGACTCAGATATGTGTATTGGAACAGAAAATGAATGAATTAGAAGAAACGTGTAAACAAAGAGAAAGTTGCATTGCCTCTTTGAATCAGAGAGAGGCTGAGAATGAACGTATTATAATACTGCTTAGGAAGAAATTACATGAAGCCCAGTCTGCCATTATGGAGTTATCCTCCACACATGCTCAGTGCTTAGCAAAGATAGAGGCTCTGGAACAACATGTAGAAAAGCCAAATGCAAGTGTTGCTGCAAATGATGTTGCTAGGGTGGGAATCAATGTTGGAGATCTGAATCAGGAATATTAAAAAAAAAGGTCGGTAAGTGGAGACTTCTGATGAGTCCATTGCTAGTGAATACTCAGACAATGAAAGTGTAAAATCTGTTCATTCCAATCATAGTAATGTTATACAGCAATGTGAGTCTCCATAGTCATATGCTCAGAGAAGGGCCTATGCAGGGAGATCAGCTCTCAAGTGCTTTGTTTGTAAAAAGGGGGGTTACATAGCTAGGTATTGTTTGATGTCTAATAATGATATGCAAAGGAGGTCGCACTACCCAAAAACTACACCAAGACGTTATGAATTTTATTCTGTGATATGTGGTAGCAATCCAAGGCATAGAAGATATAGTAATCAAACCTGTCATTTTTTAAGACCCAAATTCGAGACTACAAACTGAAAATAGTCACTTAAGACAGGAAAGGTATCGCTATGTAGAACAGTTGCATAAACTCAAAATGGATGTTCATTCAAATATAGCACTGGGGGAAACAATGTTAGCAGCCCTTAGAAAGTTGCATGGATGGAAAGAATGTTCTGGTTAATGTTTCTTTACTATGAATAAGGTTTAGATGTGAGTTTCAAAGATTTGCCCTTCATGTTTGAAACATTATAGAGGACCTTGATATAATTTTAGTATTTTCAAGGATAAGCCTCTGGATTATTATAATTTTATTTTTTTCTGTTATGATTTTTATGTTTTTTTCCCCTCTTATTTTTTTTAATTATTTTGTCATTTTTTTAATTGTTTATTTATTTATTTTATTTTTGTTTTGTTCAGGTGGAAAAATTGTTGGGTTTGGTCCACCTGAAAGGGGGTTCATTGGCTATGTCCTCAATTAGCAGCTGAATACATTTTGTTTAAGGCAAGAGTTGGTAGGAAGCCATTCTAGCCGCTGGAGTTATTGTAGTTTTTTTCTTTGTTTTTATTTTCATTCAGGTGGAAAAAGATACAAAAGGTTTAGGCTTGGTCCACCTGAAAGGGGAGTTAGTGCATAGGTCTTAAGGTACAGATAAATGCATTTTTTTTGCATTTAAATTGAGAAATTGTGAGAAGCAACATTCACGTTCATTTTTTATTTTTTTGCTCTTAATATGGGGATCCATTTTAGAGTTGGTTCACCATAAAGAAATCATGGGTGTTCGATAATTTGTTCGGAGTGGCAGAAGTCAGGAATATTAAGTTCCTGGGTAATAAGGAGGGAACTATAAGTAAACATAGCAAGCGAGCATATATTGTGGATAAGAATTTGATTCTGATCTTGTTTTTCACTTCCAGAGTCCTAGTGGAGAGAGATTGGAGAGGTTTCTGGAACAGAGATGAAAGATTTTCATCTGGTTGGCATTTTGTCTGTGCCATACCACACCGCAAATTTGTTCTGATAAACATTCAGGGGAGAAGCGACAAACAAAAATATTCAGAATAATACTTGCAATATAAGGTTTCTTTTTCTTATGGACAATTTAGCGCTAATGCTGAATCTGAAAGGCTTTGCCCAGCAACGAGGCTTGTGAAACATTTTGCCGGAGTCTCTCCTGTCATTTATGAATGCAAAAGTACTGTGAATACAAGTGCAATGGGTTGGAAGTTGGGGAAGGAATAGAACCTATCCCATCCTTCAGAACAAGACATGTAAAATATGTTTTTTTATGGAGGGAGGAATTGAAAGAAGGAAATGTTTTTAATGTGTGACATGTATTAACATAACTGAATTAATATGGTGCAGGTACCCAGGAGACTGGCACTTACGCATAAGTAAGATGTCTGTTGGCCAGGTGACACATCAATGGGGTGAAAATTTCCTAGTAGGGGTGGTGTCTCAATCTTAGCAGTCCTACAGAGAGGTTCTCTGTTACTGGACATGTGGGACACCAGAGCTGGATATGGGGGAGATACGCCTGGTTGATGTCTCACCTGAGAGGTTGTAACAAACTCTCAGCCATACTTTGTTACTCAGAGAGATTGGTGGTGTCCTTAATAACATTCAACAAAGTCACATTAATACCCAGGTTAAAATAGCTCAGGATTTTGTCAACCATGGTGAAAGGTTGGTAGAGAATGTGATGGTACAGGACAAAAATCTGTCATGGGCTCTGGTGAGCAAGCAGGGGCAGGCGGAGGTATCAACCAACTTCAAGCTGAATGTACAGTCTCTGTATGAGGGGCAGTGGCCTTATGAGTTAGCATCACAGCTCAGTAAGATTTTGCCAAAACACATCTCTTACACTAATCCAAGGTTGTGGTCGTTTGGATCATGAGAAATGTTATGCTACCTTATTTATCCCATATACAGAAGTGCAGACTCAGTCTGTGTATTCGGTGGTATCAATGGGCTTACTAACTGGGGATTCTACCTTATTGCATCTGAGGCTAAATTACCCACATGTGATCAGAGAGGATGGAAGCTGGAGGCAGGTTGATATTTCCTTCTGTCGGAAGCATGACCATGATGTCCTTTGTGTGCCAGGTCAATACACAGTGGTGAACGAGAAATGTTGGGAAGATATTTCACTCTGGGGTCTGGATGGAGAGATCATTTCTGGGAAGGAAGCACCTGGGCATTATTTGGAACATAAACGAGTTTGTTTCTTTGTCCTAAAGGATACCGATGTAACGTTAGTCATGGAACTAGGGTGTTCCTTGAATCTAACAGTAGGTAGAGGTGCATGGTATACCCTGGGCATTGTCTCTGGAATCCAGGCACAGAGAGGGAATTTTGTGGGTTTGTCATTGTTTCAAGTTGTTATGTGTTGTTGGACTCAAAATTTATATAGAATGATCTCCCATTAATCTATGCAAGTTGAGGGACGAATTGACGGTAGGGTCTCTTCGTACAAGTTAGAGGCTTTGCTGCCAGTTCAGAGCCCTGAAATACAGCTGTCATGCCAAAATTGCGGTAGGAAAGGCCATTGTGAGCTAGCCTGCCTAATCCCGTATTTACAGTAAAGGGTTATAGGAGGTTGGGAGCAGGATGCGTAATTTGATGGGTCACATATATATGCATATATTATGATAATGGGTTGATTTATGTTATGGTATAGTGTGATATATGTGTATTTTAGGTTAAGGCCCTCCTGGAGACTCTGTATCTGAAAGCTGGTTAATATGTTGCTCTAAATGTGTGCTGGTGAATGGTGAGTGAATGGACACACTTGCCTGTATTGCACCCCGTCGTGAAGATACCGGAAAGGAGAAGACACAGAATAGTGACATGGAAGCTGTCGCTGAAGAATGATGTTAGTGTGTCACTCAGTGGCAAAGTGGCACATGTTGGGAAGCACAATACATTAAGTCCATTATGGACTGTTCCATAGGAGCTGTTTCTGAAGTACATGTTGGGAAGCGTAACACGTTAAGACCGTTATGGACTGTTCCATAGGAGCTGTTTCTGAAGCACATATTGAGAAGCACAACGCGTTAAGATAGTTATGGACTGTTCCATAGGACAACAAAAAGAGGTAGGGAGTAGGGAGGGCCGCAGTTCGCTGCTTCTGTCGGCAGATATCCCAACCCCCCACACAAAGGGAAAACCACAGGGGACTATTTCGGTACTGGAGGTAACAAGGTATTGGTACAAAAAGGGTGAAAAAAATAATAGGATAAAAACTAGATTTTTAATAGAAAACCATTTTTAAAAAAGATAAATATATCTCAATGATACAATAACATATACAGTTGTAGTACAGAACAAGGCAAAATTTACAACCACATAAATTGCATCCAATAATAACAAGGATTGCAACAGTGACTTGAATTCTCGACCGGTTTCGCGGTATTCACCGCTTCCTCAGGAGAGTAAAGTCTATAATGTAGCATAAAAATAGATAATAAGTATACAAAGATTCATAAATGCAAAAAAAGTTTTTTTGTAATGGTGGCAGCGAGATCATTACACAATACATTGGACAATAATATACAAATCGGGTATAAGAAAGGGCAGGCTCACCCGTTCAGGTATTCTCTGTAGATATGTGGGGCCCCATATAGCTCTCCCTGCGACGAACACAGGGGAAAACAGAACAGCCTCTGGTGGGTAAAATATTTAAAAAGTTGATGTGTGGGTTATTAAACCACACAATGAGGTAAAGCGTGGTAAAGTGTGGGGGTACCCATAACATAGCTCTAAGTTTGAAGCCCAGTTGTGCAAGGGAAAGAGACTGGAAATAGAGTAGTGAGGGGAGAAAGGGGGAAAAAGGGAGAAGGGGGGGGGGAAAGGGGGGAAAAAAGGGCGGGGGGGGAGGGGGGGGAAAGGGGGGAAGGGAGAGGGAAAGGGGGGGGGGAAGGGGAAAAGGAAAGGTTGAGGGTAGGGGACTAGGGGAGAGGAGGGGGGGAAAGTTGGGGGGGGGGGAGGGAGGAAGGGAAGGGGGGAGATGGGGGAAGGGGGGGGGAAAGAGATGGGGGGGGGGGAAGAGAAGGGGAAGGAAGAAGGTAGTGGGGTGGAGTGGGTGAGCAAGACCAAGAGTTAATTCAAAGTGAGGATAATTAAGACTGGGAAAAAGAGAAAAGATTGCACACAGGTAATAAGAGCCATAACTTACCCCTGCAACGTGGTCAACGAGGGTGGTAAGAGGCAGTAAAAGAGGAGCATACAATGATGAGGATCGTAGAGGGAAAACGTTTAAACGATCCAGGCGCTCATGGGTAAATAGTGGAGACTCCACTAGGGTGGAGAGAATGATCTATACGAGAGGGGTAATAAC
>JBBDGP010005867.1:0-24778 GCA_037952835.1 Lithobates septentrionalis | reverse complement strand
GGTGCCGTGTACAGAGCGTAGGGTTCGGGGTGTGCCGTGCACAGAGCGCAGAGTTCAGGAGGGGGTGCCGTGTACAGAGCGCAGCGTTCAGGGGGGTGCCGAGCGCAGAGTTCAGGAGGGGGTGCCGTGTACAGAGCGCAGCGTTCAGGGGGGTGCCGAGCGCAGAGTTCAGGATGGGTGCCGTGTACAGAGCGTAGGGTTCAGGGGTGTGCCGTGCACAGAGCGCAGAGTTCAGGAGGGGGTGCCGTGTACAGAGCGCAGCGTTCAGGGGGTGCCGTGCGCAGAGTTCATGGGGGTGCCGTGCACAGAGCGCAGCGTTCAGGAGGGGTGTGCCGTGCAAAGAGCGCAGCGTTCAGGAGGGGTGTGCCGTGCAAAGAGCGCAGCGTTCAGGAGGGGGGTGCCCTGCACAGAGCGCAGCGTTCAGGAGGGGGGTGCCCTGCACAGAGCGCAGCGTTCAGGGGGGTGCCCTGCACAGGGGGCAGCGTTCAGGGGGTGCCCTGCACAGGGGGCAGCGTTCAGGGGGGTGCCCTGCACAGGGGGCAGCGTTCAGGGGGGTGCCCTGCACAGGGGCAGCGTTCAGGGGGGTGCCCTGCACAGGGGCAGCGTTCAGGGGGGTGCCCTGCACAGGGGGCAGCGTTCAGGGGGGTGCCCTGCACAGGGGGCAGCGTTCAGGGGGGTGCCCTGCACAGGGGGCAGCGTTCAGGGGGGTGCCCTGCACAGGGGGCAGCGTTCAGGGGGGGTGCCGTGCACAGGGGGCAGCGTTCAGGGGGGTGCCGTGCACAGGGGGCAGCGTTCAGGGGGTGCCGTGCACAGAGCGCAGCGTTCAGGGGGGTGCCGTGCACAGAGCGCAGCGTTCAGGGGGGTGCCGTGCACAGAGCGCAGCGTTCAGGGGGGTGCCGTGCACAGAGCGCAGCGTTCAGGGGGGTGCCGTGCACAGAGCGCAGCGTTCAGGGGGTGCCGTGCACAGAGCGCAGCGTTCAGGGGGGTGCCGTGCACAGAGCGCAGCGTTCAGGGGGGTGCCGTGCACAGAGCGCAGCGTTCAGGGGGGTGCCGTGCACAGAGCGCAGCGTTCAGGGGGGTGCGTGCACAGAGCGCAGCGTTCAGGGGGGTGCCGTGCACAGAGCGCAGCGTTCAGGGGGGTGCCGTGCACAGAGCGCAGCGTTCAGGGGGGTGCCGTGCACAGAGCGCAGCGTTCAGGGGGGTGCCGTGCACAGAGCGCAGCGTTCAGGGGGGTGCCGTGCACAGAGCGCAGCGTTCAGGGGGGTGCCGTGCACAGAGCGCAGCGTTCAGGGGGGTGCCGTGCACAGAGCGCAGCGTTCAGGGGGGTGCCGTGCACAGAGCGCAGCGTTCAGGGGGGGTGCCGTGCACAGAGCGCAGCGTTCAGGGGGGTGCCGTGCACAGAGCGCAGCGTTCAGGGGGGGTGCCGTGCACAGAGCGCAGCGTTCAGGGGGGTGCCGTGCACAGAGCGCAGCGTTCAGGGGGGTGCCGTGCACAGAGCGCAGCGTTCAGGGGGTGCCGTGCACAGAGCGCAGCGTTCAGGGGGGTGCCGTGCACAGAGCGCAGCGTTCAGGGGGGTGCCGTGCACAGAGCGCAGCGTTCAGGGGGGTGCCGTGCACAGAGCGCAGCGTTCAGGGGGGTGCCGTGCACAGAGCGCAGCGTTCAGGGGGGTGCCGTGCACAGAGCGCAGCGTTCAGGGGGGTGCCGTGCACAGAGCGCAGCGTTCAGGGGGGTGCCGTGCACAGAGCGCAGCGTTCAGGGGGGTGCCGTGCACAGAGCGCAGCGTTCAGGGGGGTGCCGTGCACAGAGCGCAGCGTTCAGGGGGGTGCCGTGTACAGAGCGCAGAGTTTAGGGGGGGTGCCGTGTACAGAGCGCAGAGTTCAGGGAGGGTGCCATGTACAGAGTGCAGAGTTCAGGGGGGGGTGCCATGTACAGAGCGCAGAGTTCAGGGGGGTGCCATGTACAGAGCGCAGAGTTCAGGGGTGTGCTGTGTACAGAGTGCAGAGTTCAGGGGTGTGCCGTGCACAGATCGCAGAGTTCAGAAGGGGGTGCCGTGTACAGAGCGCAGAGTTCAGGGGGGGGGGGGTGCCGTGTACAGAGCGCAGAGTTCAGGGGTGTGCTGTGTACAGAGTGCAGAGTTCAGGGGTGTGCCGTGCACAGATCGCAGAGTTCAGAAGGGGTGCCATGTACAGAGCGCAGAGTTCAGGGGGGGGGGGGGGTGCCATGTACAGAGCGCAGAGTTCAGGGGTGTGCCGTGTACAGAGTTCAGGGGTGTGCAGTGCAGCACAGAGTTCAGGAGGGGGTGCCGTGTACAGAGTGCAGAGTTCGGGGGGGGGGGGGGGGTGCCGTGTACAGAGTGCAGGGTTCAGGGGTGTGCCGTGTACAGAGTGCAGGGTTCAGGGGTGTGCCGTGTACAGAGTGCAGGGTTCAGGGGTGTGCCGTGTACAGAGTGCAGGGTTCAGGGGTGTGCCGTGTACAGAGTGCAGGGTTCAGGG
The DNA here is from genome assembly GCA_037952835.1 of Lithobates septentrionalis. NCBI lineage: Eukaryota > Metazoa > Chordata > Amphibia > Anura > Ranidae > Lithobates > Lithobates septentrionalis. Next base: position 22,286 of record JBBDGP010005867.1, on the reverse strand, counting down.
TGTGTGCTGTGTACAGAGTGCAGGGGTGTGCTGTGTACAGAGTGCAGGGTTCAGGGGTGTGCTGTGTACAGAGTGCAGGGTTCAGGGGTGTGCTGTGTACAGAGTGCAGGGTTCAGGGGTGTGCTGTGTACAGAGTGCAGAGTTCAGGGGTGTGCTGTGTACAGAGTGCAGAGCTCAGGGGTGTGCTGTGTACAGAGTGCAGGGTTCAGGGGGATGCCGTGTACAGAGTGCAGAGTTCAGGGGGGGGTGCCGTGTACAGAGTTGGGGGGGGTGCCGTGTACAGAGAGACAGATTTAGGGGCGCACTATGCACAGTGTGCAACCCCAATGGAGTTTTGCCAAATTCCGGCTGTAAAACTGAGTGTGAGGGCCACATGAAAAGGCCTAGCGGGCCCGATTTTGCCCCCGGCCCTTGTGTTTGACAGTTGTGCTCTAGAGTATAGGAAAGCAAAAAGTAATAAGATACAAACATACTCACCATACCTCCCATAAGATCGTTCATCAATCCAAACATATCCATGAATCCGCCCCCCTAGAGAGAGGAACAAAGGAAGACGAATCGTTATACAACCGCCATACTTACTGATATTAAAAACGCAAAATTAAAAAAAAACAAAAAAAAAAACTTGTTCTACTTCACGGCTCTGTAATTTATTTGCACAGATCAGTCCTGATCCTCCTCTTCTTGGGTCCCCCGCTGGCACTCCTGGCCCCATCTCCAGTCTATGGGGGCCCCCAGTAAGGCTCGCTCCCGAGCTGCTGCTTGGCGTGCCCATTCACACACAGAGCTGTGGCTTTTGCCCCGTCCCCTTTCTCTCCTTATTGGCGGTCTGGCTGCTATTGTCGTGGTGAAAGACAATGAGGAGAGAGAGTCTCCGGAGGGCTGAAGCTCTCGTGCACATCGCTGGGTCAAAAAGGAGCTCAGGTGAGTATTATCAGGTGAGTATTGGGGGAGGGGGGATGGGGGGAGCTGCACACAGAAGGTTTTTTACCTTGAATGCACCTTCATCCTTTACAATCACTTTAAAACTATAAATCATCCCAACCACTCGGCTACAAGCATTCCCTCACTGCTCCGCCCCCTGAAGGTTGGGCGGGGCCCCGGGGTGGTCTGATTATATCAGCGGCCAACAAACAAGGAAGGAGCCGCTCCACTTCCAGAAGTAAAGTGCAGGATATGAAGGAGAAGGTTTTCCTATCCTGAGGAAGCCAATAGAATTTCCACGCATGGAAGAGTATAAAAACGTGTCTAAAGGCAGAACGATTTTTACCTTCGCGCTTTCCATGCATAGCCCAATGAGGGCCACTCTGTGATCACACATTGAGGTACAGAGCCAATCAGCTGCTTTTTACCACATGATCAGCTGTGTCCAATCACAGCCCATCACGATGTACACAGAAGCAGGTTATCGGGATTCCTTTCCTCACACTGTCAGCGAGAAGAGAAGGGGGAGGAGAGGAGAGCTGATAACCGGCTTCTGTAAAAAGGAACATCTACAGTGATTATCGATGCAGTCCTGCCAGTGCTGCCCATCAGTGCCGCCCCATCAGCGCCCGCCAGTGCCACCCCTCAGCGCCTGCCAATCAATGTCACCTATTAGTGCCGCCCCATCAGCGCCCGCCAGTGCCGCCCCATCAGCGCCCGCCAGTGCTCCCCCATCAGTGCCCGCCAATCAATGTCACCTATTAGTGCCGCCCATCAGCGCCCGCCAGTGCTCCCCATCAGCGTCGCCCATCAGCACTCGCCAATCAATGTCACCTATTAGTGCCGCCCCATCAGCGTCGCCCATCAGCGCCCGCCAATAAAGGTCACCTATTAGTGTCGCCCATCAGCGCCGCCCCATCAACGCCCGCCAGTGCCTGCCAATCAATGTCACCCATTAGTGTCGCCCATCAGTGCCCCCCCAACAGCGTAGCCCATCAGCGCTCGCCAATCAATGTCACCTATTAGTGCCGCCCCATCAGCGCCCGCCAGTGCTCCTCCATCAGCGCCCGCCAAAGTCACCTATTAGTGCCGCCCCATCAGCGCCCGCCAGTGCTCCTCCATCAGCGCCCGCCAAAGTCACCTATTAGTGCCGCCCCATCAGCGCCCGCCAATCAATGTCACCTATTAGTGCCGCCCCATCAGCGTCGCCCATCAGCGCCCGCCAATAAAGGTCACCTATTAGTGTCGCCCATCAGCGCCGCCCCATCAACGCCCGCCAGTGCCTGCCAATCAATGTCACCCATTAGTGTCGCCCATCAGTGCCCCCCCAACAGCGTAGCCCATCAGCGCTCGCCAATCAATGTCACCTATTAGTGCCGCCCCATCAGCGCCCGCCAGTGCTCCTCCATCAGCGCCCGCCAAAGTCACCTATTAGTGCCGCCCCATCAGCGCCCGCCAATCAATGGCACCTATTAGTGCCGCCCATCAGCGCCCACCAGTGCCGCCCCATCAGCGCCCGCCAGTGCCGCCCCATGAGCGCCCGCCAGTGCCGCCCCATCAGCGCCCGCCAATCAATGTCACCTATTAGTGCCGCCCATCAGCGCCCGCCAGTGCTCCCCATTAGCGTCGCCCATCAGCACTCGCCAATCAACGTCACCTATTAGTGCCGCCCCATCAGCGCCCGCCAGTGCTCCCCCATCAGCGCCTGCCAATCAATGTCACCTATTAGTGCCGCCCATCAGCGCCCGCCAGTGCTCCCCATCAGCGTCGCCCATCAGCACTCGCCAATCAATGTCACCTATTAGTGCTGCCCATCAGCGCACGCCAGTGCTCCCCCATCAGTGCCCGCCAATCAATGTCACCTATTAGTGCCGCCCCATCAGCACCCGCCAGTGCCGCCCCATCAGCGCCGCCCCATCAGCGCCCGCCAATCAATGTCACCTATTAGTGCCGCCCATCAGCGCCCGCCAGTGCTCCCCATCAGCGTCGCCCATCAGCACTCGCCAATCAATGTCACCTATTAGTGCTGCCCATCAGCGCACGCCAGTGCTCCCCCATCAGTGCCCGCCAATCAATGTCACCTATTAGTGCCGCCCCATCAGCACCCGCCAGTGCCGCCCCATCAGCGCCGCCCCATCAGCGCCCGCCAATCAATGTCACCTATTAGTGCCGCCCATCAGCGCCCGCCAGTGCCCCCCCATCAGCGTTGCCCATTAGCACTCGCCAATCAATGTCACCTATTAGTGCCGCCCCATCAGCACCCGCCAGTGCCGCCCCATCAGCGCCTGCCAATCAATGTCACCTATTAGTGCCGCCCATCAGCGCCCGCCAGTGCCCCCCCATCAGCGTTGCCCATTAGCACTCGCCAATCAATGTCACCTATTAGTGCCGCCCCATCAGCGCCCGCCAGTGCCGCCCCATCAGCGCCCGCCAATCAATGTCACCTATTAGTGCCGCCCATCAGCACCTGCCAGTGCCCCCCCCATTGGCACTCGCCAATCAATGTCACCTATTAGTGCTGCCCCATCAGCGCCCGCCAGTGCCGCCCCATCAGCACCTGCCAGTGCCCCCCCCATTGGCACTCGCCAATCAATGTCACCTATTAGTGCCGCCCATCAGCACCCGCCAGTGCCCCCCCATCAGCGTCGCCCATTAGCACTCGCCAATCAATGTCACCTATTAGTGCCGCCCCATCAGCGCCCGCCAGTGCCGCCCATCAGCGCCCTGAGAAGTGGAAGATGGGGGCTGCAAAACCATTACAGGGCCGGGAAGAATATCGTGTTCAATATTTTTACCAATCACTTAAAAAACAAAAAAACAAAAAAAAAATGAAAAAACAAAAAAACAAAAAACAAACACACTTTGGACTTCTGGAAGGAGGAGATCCGTTCTTTGTTGTTTGGCTACCAGACCTAAAGTGATTCAAATGCCAGACATGGATGTATTCCCTGCATTAAAGTGGAACTCTACCCATAACAACTTGATAAAAAAAAAAAGTAATGTTCTTTAGCAAGGACATTCAATTCTAGCCCTGGCCCTCCTCTGTAACTCAAAACATGCAACCTGTAGAATTTTTTAAACATCGCCTGTGGACATTAATGGTAAAAGTTTGTTGCCATTCCACGAGCGGGGCGCAACTTTCTTTGAAGCGTGACGTGTTGGGTATCAATTTACTCGGCGTAACATTATCTATCACAATATAACAAAAATTGGGCTAGCTTTACTGTTTTCTTATTTTTTAATTCAAAAAAGTGTTTTTTTTTTTTTTCCCCAAAAAAAGTGCACTTGTAAGACTGCTGCGCAAATACGGTGTGACAATTTTATTCTCTAGGGTGTTAGAAAAAAAAAAAAATTATAAATATATAATGTTTGGGGGTTCTTAGTAATTTTCTAGCAAAAAATATTGTTTTTAACTTGTAAACACCAAAATCTCAGAAAGAGGCTCGGTCATTGGGTGGTTAAGTACCGGAAGGATTTACCCACTTCCTGACAGGGTCATTCGGTCACAATTGCGCGGTCTTGCGTTGCTGTACCCAAACAAAATTGATGTCCTTTTTTTTTTTTGCGCTATAAACCAAAAGAGCGACAATTTTGAAAAAAAAAAAACAATATTTTTTTACTATAATATCCCCCTAATTAAAAAAAACAAACAAAAAAAAAAATTCTTAATAAGTTTAGGCCGATATGTATTCTACATATTTTTGTGAAAAAAAAAAAATTGCAATAAGCGTATATTGATTGGTTTGCGCAAAAGTTGTAACGTCTACAAAATCGAGTATAGATTTATGGCATTTTTATTATTATTATTATTTTTTTTTACTAGTAATGGCGGCGATTTTTAGCGGGACTGCGACACTGCGGTGGACAGATAGGACACTTTTTTTGGACCATTGACATTTACACAGCGATCAGAGCTAAAAATAGCCACCGATTACTGTGTAAATGTCACTGGCAGGGAAGAGGTTAACACTAGGAGGCGATGAAGGGGTTAAATGTGTTCCCTCAGTGTGTTCTAACTGTGGTGGTGGGGGGGGGACTGCCTGGAGGAGGAGACTGATCGCTGTTCCTAATCTTTAGGAGCAGCAGATCTCTCTCTATCCTCTCCTGACAGAACGGAGATCTGTCAATGTAAACGGTCTCTGTCAGGAGCAAATCGCCGGCCACGCGCATTAGCTCCAGCGTTGCAATAGCGGACACACCCTAGAGCTCTTAAAGCGGCTGACGTACCATGACAGCGATTCGCACAGGGGAGCCAACCTGCCCCAGTATAACTGCGGCGGGTGTTTCTCAAGTGGTTAATGAGTGAAATAAGTATTTGATCTCCTATCAATCGGCAAGATTTCTGGCTCCCAGGTGTCTTCTATACAGGAAATGAGCTGAGATTAGGAGAACTCTTCTCTCTCTCTCTCTTCTAGGGAGTGCTCCTAATCTCAGCTTGTTACCTGTATAGAAGACACCTGTCCACAGAAGAAATCAATCAGATTCCAATCTCTCCACCATGGCCAACACCAAAGATCTGTCCAAGGATGTCGGGGAGAAGATTGTAGATCTACACAAGGCTGGAATGGGCTACAAGACCATCGCCAAGCAGCTTGGTGAGAGGTGACAACAGTTGGTGGGATTTATTCACAAATGGAAGAAACACAAAATAACGATCGATCTCCCTCGGTCTGGGGCTCCATACAAGATCTCACCTGGTGGAGGTTCAATGATGATGAGAACGGTGAGGAATCAGCCCAGAACTACACGGGAGAATCTTGTCAATGATCTCAGCTGGGACCATAGTCACCAAGAAAACAATCGGTAACACACTACACCGTGATCGACTGAAATCCTGCAGCCCCCGCAAGGTCCCCCTACTCAGGAAATCACATGTACAGGTCCGTCTGAAGATCACTAATGAACATCGAATGATTCCGAGGAGAACTGGGGAAAGTGTTGTGGTCAGAGGAGACCAAAATCAAGATCTTTGTTATCAACTCAACTCGCTGCCTATGACCCCAAGAACACCATCCCCCACCATCATACATGGAGGTCCTATGACCCCAAGAACACCATCCCCCACCATCATACATGGAGGTCCTATGACCCCAAGAACACCATCCCCCACCGTCATACATGGAGGTCCTATGACCAGGAACACCATCCCCCACCGTCATACATGGAGGTCCTATGACCCCAAGAACCCCATCCCCCACCGTCATACATGGAGGTCCTATGACCCCAAGAACCCCATCCCCCACCATCATACATGGAGGTCCTATGACCCCAAGAACCCCATCCCCCACCGTCATACATGGAGGTCCTATGACCCCAAGAACACCATCCCCCACCATCATACATGGAGGTCCTATGACCCCAAGAACACCATCCCCCACCGTCATACATGGAGGTCCTATGACCCCAAGAACACCATCCCCCACCGTCATACATGGAGGACCTATGACCCCAAGAACACCATCCCCCACCGTCATACATGGAGGACCTATGACCCCAAGAACACCATCCCCCACCGTCATACATGGAGGACCTATGACCCCAAGAACCCCATCCCCCACCGTCATACATGGAGGTCCTATGACCCCAAGAACCCCATCCCCCACCGTCATACATGGAGGTCCTATGACCCCAAGAACACCATCCCCCACCATCATACATGGAGGTCCTATGACCCCAAGAACACCATCCCCCACCGTCATGCATGGAGGTCCTATGACCCCAAGAACACCATCCCCCACCGTCATACATGGAGGTCCTATGACCCCAAGAACCACATCCCCCACCGTCATACATGGAGGTCCTATGACCCCAAGAACCCCATCCCCCACCGTCATACATGGAGGTCCTATGACCCCAAGAACACCATCCCCCACCGTCATGCATGGAGGTCCTATGACCCCAAGAACACCATCCCCCACCGTCATACATGGAGGTCCTATGACCCCAAGAACCACATCCCCCACCGTCATACATGGAGGTCCTATGACCCCAAGAACCCCATCCCCCACCGTCATACATGGAGGTCCTATGACCCCAAGAACACCATCCCCCACCATCATACATGGAGGACCTATGACCCCAAGAACCCCATCCCCCACCGTCATACATGGAGGTCCTATGACCCCAAGAACCCCATCCCCCACCGTCATACATGGAGGTCCTATGACCCCAAGAACACCATCCCCCACCATCATACATGGAGGTCCTATGACCCCAAGAACACCATCCCCCACCATCATACATGGAGGACCTATGACCCCAAGAACACCATCCCCCACCGTCATACATGGAGGTCCTATGACCCCAAGAACACCATCCCCCACCGTCATACATGGAGGTCCTATGACCCCAAGAACACCATCCCCCACCAACATACATGGAGGTCCTACGACCCCAAGAACACCATCCCCCACCATCATACATGGAGGTCCTACGACCCCAAGAACACCATCCCCCACCATCATACATGGAGGTCCTACGACCCCAAGAACACCATCCCCCACCATCATACATGGAGGTCCTATGACCCCAAGAACACCATCCCCCACCATCATACATGGAGGACCTATGACCCCAAGAACACCATCCCCCACCATCATACATGGAGGTCCTATGACCCCAAGAACACCATCCCCCACCGTCATACATGGAGGTCCTATGACCCCAAGAACACCATTCCCCACCGTCATACATGGAGGTCCTATGACCCCAAGAACACCATCCCCCACCAACATACATGGAGGTCCTATGACCCCAAGAACACCATCCCCCCACCATCATACATGGAGGTCCTATGACCCCAAGAACACCATCCCCTACCCTCATACATGGAGGTCCTATGACCCCAAGAACACCATCCCCCACCGTCATACATGGAGGTCCTATGACCCCAAGAACACCATCCCCCACCATCATACATGGAGGTCCTATGACCCCAAGAACACCATCCCCCACCATCATACATGGAGGTCCTATGACCCCAAGAACACCATCCCCCACCGCCATACATGGAGGTCCTATGACCCCAAGAAAACCATCCCCCACAGTCATACATGGAGGTCCTATGACCCCAAGAACCCCATCCCCCACCGTCATACATGGAGGTCCTATGACCCCAAGAACACCATCCCCCACCATCATACATGGAGGTCCTATGACCCCAAGAACACCATCCCCCACCATCATACATGGAGGACCTATGACCCCAAGAACACCATCCCCCACCATCATACATGGAGGACCTACGACCCCAAGAACACCATCCCCCACCGTCATACATGGAGGTCCTACGACCCCAAGAACACCATCCCCCACCGTCATACATGGAGGTCCTACGACCCCAAGAACACCATCCCCCACCGTCATACATGGAGGACCTATGACCCCAAGAACACCATCCCCCACCGTCATACATGGAGGTCCTATGACCCCAAGAGCACCATCCCCCACCATCATACATGGAGGACCTATGACCCCAAGAACACCATCCCCCACCGTCATACATGGAGGTCCTATGACCCCAAGAGCACCATCCCCCACCATCATACATGGAGGACCTATGACCCCAAGAACACCATCCCCCACCGTCATACATGGAGGTCCTATGACCCCAAGAACACAATCCCCACCATCATACATGGAGGTCCTATGACCCCAAGAACCCCATCCCCCACCGTCATACATGGAGGACCTATGACCCCAAGAACACCATCCCCCACCATCATACATGGAGGTCCTATGACCCCAAGAACCCCATCCCCCACCGTCATACATGGAGGTCCTATGACCCCAAGAGCACCATCCCCCCCACCGTCATACATGGAGGTCCTATGACCCCAAGAGCACCATCCCCCACCATCATACATGGAGGACCTATGACCCCAAGAACACCATCCCCCACCGTCATACATGGAGGTCCTATGACCCCAAGAGCACCATCCCCCACCATCATACATGGAGGACCTATGACCCCAAGAACACCATCCCCCACCATCATACATGGAGGTCCTATGACCCCAAGAGCACCATCCCCCACCGTCATACATGGAGGACCTATGACCCCAAGAACACCATCCCCCACCATCATACATGGAGGTCCTATGACCCCAAGAACACCATCCCCCCCACCGTCATACATGGAGGACCTATGACCCCAAGAACACCATCCCCCACCGTCATACATGGAGGTCCTATGACCCCAAGAGCACCATCCCCCACCATCATACATGGAGGTCCTATGACCCCAAGAACACCATCCCCCACCGTCATACATGGAGGTCCTATGACCCCAAGAACACCATCCCCCACCGTCATACATGGAGGTCCTATGACCCCAAGAACACCATCCCCCACCATCATACATGGAGGACCTATGACCCCAAGAACACCATCCCCCACCATCATACATGGAGGACCTATGACCCCAAGAGCACCATCCCCCACCGTCATACATGGAGGTCCTATGACCCCAAGAACACCATCCCCCACCGTCATACATGGAGGTCCTATGACCCCAAGAACACCATCCCCCACCGTCATACATGGAGGTCCTATGACCCCAAGAACACCATCCCCCACCGTCATACATGGAGGTCCTATGACCCCAAGAACACCATCCCCCACCATCAAACATGGAGGACCTATGACCCCAAGAACACCATCCCCCACCATCATACATGGAGGACCTATGACCCCAAGAGCACCATCCCCCACCGTCATACATGGAGGTCCTATGACCCCAAGAACACCATCCCCCACCGTCATACATGGAGGTCCTATGACCCCAAGAACACCATCCCCCACCGTCATACATGGAGGACCTATGACCCCAAGAACACCATCCCCCACCATCATACATGGAGGTCCTATGACCCCAAGAACACCATCCCCCACCGTCATACATGGAGGTCCTATGACCAGGAACACCATCCCCCACCGTCATACATGGAGGTCCTATGACCCCAAGAACCCCATCCCCCACCGTCATACATGGAGGTCCTATGACCCCAAGAACCCCATCCCCCACCATCATACATGGAGGTCCTATGACCCCAAGAACACCATCCCCCACCATCATACATGGAGGACCTATGACCCCAAGAACACCATCCCCCACCATCATACATGGAGGTCCTATGACCCCAAGAACACCATCCCCCACCATCATACATGGAGGTCCTATGACCCCAAGAACACCATCCCCCACCGTCATACATGGAGGACCTATGACCCCAAGAACACCATCCCCCACCGTCATACATGGAGGTCCTATGACCCCAAGAACACCATCCCCCACCGTCATACATGGAGGTCCTATGACCCCAAGAACACCATCCCCCACCGTCATACATGGAGGTCCTATGACCCCAAGAACACCATCCCCCACCGTCATACATGGAGGTCCTATGACCCCAAGAACACCATCCCCCACCGTCATACATGGAGGTCCTATGACCCCAAGAACACCATCCCCCACCATCATACATGGAGGACCTATGACCCCAAGAACACCATCCCCCACCATCATACATGGAGGACCTATGACCCCAAGAGCACCATCCCCCACCGTCATACATGGAGGTCCTATGACCCCAAGAACACCATCCCCCACCGTCATACATGGAGGTCCTATGACCCCAAGAACACCATCCCCCACCGTCATACATGGAGGACCTATGACCCCAAGAACACCATCCCCCACCATCATACATGGAGGTCCTATGACCCCAAGAACACCATCCCCCACCGTCATACATGGAGGTCCTATGACCAGGAACACCATCCCCCACCGTCATACATGGAGGTCCTATGACCCCAAGAACCCCATCCCCCACCGTCATACATGGAGGTCCTATGACCCCAAGAACCCCATCCCCCACCATCATACATGGAGGTCCTATGACCCCAAGAACACCATCCCCCACCATCATACATGGAGGACCTATGACCCCAAGAACACCATCCCCCACCATCATACATGGAGGTCCTATGACCCCAAGAACACCATCCCCCACCATCATACATGGAGGTCCTATGACCCCAAGAACACCATCCCCCACCATCATACATGGAGGACCTATGACCCCAAGAACACCATCCCCCACCATCATACATGGAGGTCCTATGACCCCAAGAACACCATCCCCCACCGTCATACATGGAGGTCCTATGACCCCAAGAACACCATCCCCCACCGTCATACATGGAGGACCTATGACCCCAAGAACACCATCCCCCACCGTCATACATGGAGGACCTATGACCCCAAGAACACCATCCCCCACCGTCATACATGGAGGTCCTATGACCCCAAGAACACCATCCCCCACCGTCATACATGGAGGTCCTATGACCCCAAGAACACCATCCCCCACCGTCATACATGGAGGACCTATGACCCCAAGAACACCATCCCCCACCGTCATACATGGAGGACCTATGACCCCAAGAACACCATCCCCCACCGTCATACATGGAGGACCTATGACCCCAAGAACACCATCCCCCACCGTCATACATGGAGGTCCTATGACCCCAAGAACACCATCCCCCACCGTCATACATGGAGGTCCTATGACCCCAAGAACACCATCCCCCACCATCATACATGGAGGTCCTATGACCCCAAGAACACCATCCCCCACCATCATACATGGAGGACCTATGACCCCAAGAACACCATCCCCCACCATCATACATGGAGGTCCTATGACCCCAAGAACACCATCCCCCACCATCATACATGGAGGTCCTATGACCCCAAGAACACCATCCCCCACCGTCATACATGGAGGTCCTATGACCCCAAGAACACCATCCCCCACCGTCATACATGGAGGACCTATGACCCCAAGAACACCATCCCCCACCGTCATACATGGAGGACCTATGACCCCAAGAACACCATCCCCCACCGTCATACATGGAGGACCTATGACCCCAAGAACCCCATCCCCCACCGTCATACATGGAGGTCCTATGACCCCAAGAACCCCATCCCCCACCGTCATACATGGAGGTCCTATGACCCCAAGAACCCCATCCCCCACCGTCATACATGGAGGTCCTATGACCCCAAGAACCCCATCCCCCACCGTCATACATGGAGGTCCTATGACCCCAAGAACCCCATCCCCCACCGTCATACATGGAGGTCCTATGACCCCAAGAACACCATCCCCCACCGTCATGCATGGAGGTCCTATGACCCCAAGAACACCATCCCCCACCGTCATACATGGAGGTCCTATGACCCCAAGAACACCATCCCCCACCGTCATACATGGAGGTCCTATGACCCCAAGAACACCATCCCCCACCATCATACATGGAGGACCTATGACCCCAAGAACCCCATCCCCCACCGTCATACATGGAGGTCCTATGACCCCAAGAACCCCATCCCCCACCGTCATACATGGAGGTCCTATGACCCCAAGAACACCATCCCCCACCATCATACATGGAGGTCCTATGACCCCAAGAACACCATCCCCCACCATCATACATGGAGGACCTATGACCCCAAGAACACCATCCCCCACCGTCATACATGGAGGTCCTATGACCCCAAGAACACCATCCCCCACCGTCATACATGGAGGTCCTACGACCCCAAGAACACCATCCCCCACCAACATACATGGAGGTCCTATGACCCCAAGAACACCATCCCCCACCATCATACATGGAGGTCCTACGACCCCAAGAACACCATCCCCCACCATCATACATGGAGGTCCTACGACCCCAAGAACACCATCCCCCACCATCATACATGGAGGTCCTACGACCCCAAGAACACCATCCCCCACCATCATACATGGAGGTCCTATGACCCCAAGAACACCATCCCCCACCATCATACATGGAGGACCTATGACCCCAAGAACACCATCCCCCACCATCATACATGGAGGTCCTATGACCCCAAGAACACCATCCCCCACCAACATACATGGAGGTCCTATGACCCCAAGAACACCATCCCCCCACCATCATACATGGAGGTCCTATGACCCCAAGAACACCATCCCCCACCCTCATACATGGAGGTCCTATGACCCCAAGAACACCATCCCCCACCGTCATACATGGAGGTCCTATGACCCCAAGAACACCATCCCCCACCATCATACATGGAGGTCCTATGACCCCAAGAACACCATCCCCCACCATCATACATGGAGGTCCTATGACCCCAAGAACACCATCCCCCACCGCCATACATGGAGGTCCTATGACCCCAAGAAAACCATCCCCCACCGTCATACATGGAGGTCCTATGACCCCAAGAACCCCATCCCCCACCGTCATACATGGAGGTCCTATGACCCCAAGAACACCATCCCCCACCATCATACATGGAGGTCCTATGACCCCAAGAACACCATCCCCCACCGTCATACATGGAGGTCCTATGACCCCAAGAACACCATCCCCCACCATCATACATGGAGGACCTATGACCCCAAGAACACCATCCCCCACCATCATACATGGAGGACCTACGACCCCAAGAACACCATCCCCCACCGTCATACATGGAGGTCCTACGACCCCAAGAACACCATCCCCCACCGTCATACATGGAGGTCCTACGACCCCAAGAACACCATCCCCCACCATCATACATGGAGGTCCTATGACCCCAAGAACACCATCCCCCACCATCATACATGGAGGACCTATGACCCCAAGAACACCATCCCCCACCATCATACATGGAGGACCTATGACCCCAAGAACACCATCCCCCACCGCCATACATGGAGGTCCTATGACCCCAAGAAAACCATCCCCCCCACCGTCATACATGGAGGTCCTATGACCCCAAGAACACCATCCCCCACCATCATACATGGAGGTCCTATGACCCCAAGAACCCCATCCCCCACCGTCATACATGGGAGGACCTATGACCCCAAGAACCCCATCCCCCACCGTCATACATGGAGGACCTATGACCCCAAGAACACCATCCCCCACCATCATACATGGAGGTCCTATGACCCCAAGAACCCCATCCCCCACCGTCATACATGGAGGTCCTATGACCCCAAGAACCCCATCCCCCACCATCATACATGGAGGTCCTATGACCCCAAGAACACAATCCCCACCATCATACATGGAGGTCCTATGACCCCAAGAACCCCATCCCCCACCGTCATACATGGAGGACCTATGACCCCAAGAACCCCATCCCCCACCGTCATACATGGAGGACCTATGACCCCAAGAACACCATCCCCCACCATCATACATGGAGGTCCTATGACCCCAAGAACCCCATCCCCCACCGTCATACATGGAGGTCCTATGACCCCAAGAGCACCATCCCCCCCACCGTCATACATGGAGGTCCTATGACCCCAAGAGCACCATCCCCCACCGTCATACATGGAGGTCCTATGACCCCAAGAGCACCATCCCCCACCATCATACATGGAGGACCTATGACCCCAAGAACACCATCCCCCACCGTCATACATGGAGGTCCTATGACCCCAAGAGCACCATCCCCCACCATCATACATGGAGGACCTATGACCCCAAGAACACCATCCCCCACCATCATACATGGAGGTCCTATGACCCCAAGAGCACCATCCCCCACCGTCATACATGGAGGACCTATGACCCCAAGAACACCATCCCCCACCATCATACATGGAGGTCCTATGACCCCAAGAACACCATCCCCCCCACCGTCATACATGGAGGACCTATGACCCCAAGAACACCATCCCCCCCACCGTCATACATGGAGGACCTATGACCCCAAGAACACCATCCCCCACCGTCATACATGGAGGTCCTATGACCCCAAGAGCACCATCCCCCACCATCATACATGGAGGTCCTATGACCCCAAGAACACCATCCCCCACCATCATACATGGAGGTCCTATGACCCCAAGAACACCATCCCCCACCATCATACATGGAGGACCTATGACCCCAAGAGCACCATCCCCCACCGTCATACATGGAGGTCCTATGACCCCAAGAACACCATCCCCCACCGTCATACATGGAGGTCCTATGACCCCAAGAACACCATCCCCCACCGTCATACATGGAGGTCCTATGACCCCAAGAGCACCATCCCCCACCGTCATACATGGAGGACCTATGACCCCAAGAACACCATCCCCCACCATCATACATGGAGGTCCTATGACCCCAAGAACACCATCCCCCACCGTCATACATGGAGGTCCTATGACCCCAAGAACACCATCCCCCACCGTCATACATGGAGGTCCTATGACCCCAAGAACACCATCCCCCACCGCCATACATGGGAGGTCCTATGACCCCAAGAACACCATCCCCCCCACCGTCATACATGGAGGTCCTATGACCCCAAGAACACCATCCCCCACCATCATACATGGAGGACCTATGACCCCAAGAGCACCATCCCCCACCATCATACATGGAGGTCCTATGACCCCAAGAACACCATCCCCCACCGTCATACATGGAGGTCCTATGACCCCAAGAACACCATCCCCCACCGTCATACATGGAGGTCCTATGACCCCAAGAACACCATCCCCCACCGTCATACATGGAGGACCTATGACCCCAAGAACACCATCCCCCACCGTCATACATGGAGGTCCTATGACCCCAAGAGCACCATCCCCCACCATCATACATGGAGGTCCTATGACCCCAAGAACCCCATCCCCCACCGTCATACATGGAGGTCCTATGACCCCAAGAACACCATCCCCCACCATCATACATGGAGGACCTATGACCCCAAGAACACCATCCCCCACCATCATACATGGAGGACCTATGACCCCAAGAGCACCATCCCCCACCATCATACATGGAGGTCCTATGACCCCAAGAACACCATCCCCCACCGTCATACATGGAGGTCCTATGACCCCAAGAACACCACCCCCCACCGTCATACATGGAGGTCCTATGACCCCAAGAGCACCATCCCCCACCGTCATACATGGAGGTCCTATGACCCCAAGAGCACCATCCCCCACCATCATACATGGAGGACCTATGACCCCAAGAACACCATCCCCCACCGTCATACATGGAGGTCCTATGACCCCAAGAACACCATCCCCCACCGCCATACATGGGAGGTCCTATGACCCCAAGAACACCATCCCCCCCACCGTCATACATGGAGGTCCTATGACCCCAAGAACACCATCCCCCACCGTCATACATGGAGGTCCTATGACCCCAAGAACACCATCCCCCACCGCCATACATGGAGGTCCTATGACCCCAAGAACACCATCCCCCACCGCCATACATGGGAGGTCCTATGACCCCAAGAACACCATCCCCCCCACCGTCATACATGGAGGTCCTATGACCCCAAGAACACCATCCCCCACCGTCATACATGGAGGTCCTATGACCCCAAGAACACCATCCCCCCACCGTCATACATGGAGGTGGAAACATTATGCTTTGGGGGAGTTTGTCTGCTAAGGGGACAGGACAACTTCACCGCATCAAAGATATGATGGGCGGGGCCATGAACCATCATATCTTTGGGTGAGAACCTCCTTCCCTCACCCAGAACACTGAAGATGGGTCATGGATGGGTCTTCCAGCATGACAATTACCCAAAACACACGGCCAAGGCAACAAAGGAGTGGCTCAATAAGAAGCACATGAAGGTCCTGGAGTGGTCTAGCCAGTCTCCAGACCTTAAAGGGGTTGTAAAGGTATTTTTTTTTTTAAATAACAAACATGTTATACTTACCTTCACTGTGCAGCTCGTTCTGCACAGAGTGGCCCCGAAAGTGCTCTTCTGGGGTCCCTCGGCGGCTGTTTCAGCTCCTCCCCGCAAGCATTTACCACCTTAATGCGAGCTCCCTCGCATGGTGGTGAGTGCTTGCGGGCGCGCTCCCGTGATACAGCCGGCGGCTATAGCCGCTCGCTGTATCACTCGGCCCCGCCCCCCGGCGTGCCGCGTCATCGGATGTGATTGACAGCAGCGCGAGCCAATGGCTGCGCTGCTTTCAATCCATCCACTGCAGCCAATCAGCGACCAGGCTGAGCTGCAATGAAGATGACGAGGAGGAGCAGCGAAGATTCGAGGCGTCAGGTAAGTAAAACGGGGGGCCTGGGGGCGGCGGTACTGTCAAAAGTTTTTTCACCTTAATGCATAGAATGCATTAAGGTGAAAAAATTTTTACCTTTACAACCCCTTTAATCCCCATGGGGACCCCGAGAGGAGGAAGACCGGGGCTGCTCTGGGCAAAACCATTACACAGAAGAGGTATAACATGTTTATATTTTTCATGAAAACAATGTGAAGCGTTACAATTACTTGAACAGTGAAAAACGATCGTGATTGACCAATTTAGATGTAAAGACTTACCATTCCCATCATACCGTAGGGTGATAAGGCACCGGCCTGGAAGACAGAAGGGGTGGAGTGTTATACAGGGAGGACACATGACTGATCACATGACTGATCGCACAGGGCGTGACCAATCTGCTCTGGATTTAGGATGCGGGGTTTGTTTTTGTTTTTGTAACAAACAAAAGCTTTATTTTCTGTTCAGAGAACAAATCGTCAGAATGAAATAAAAGCTATAAAATTCCTTATACTTACCCTGAAGCCTTCGTATTTGTAGAGTGGACGCCTCCGCAGACACACCCTTACAGTAAATTGTTTACTATGCTTCAGTTTGTGAAGGAGTAGGAAGCCTCGGAGAGCTTCCTAGTCATTCATCTGTGCAGCTGAGGCTACAGAGAAAGGGACTGATAAATCGATGTCCTCAATCACTTTTTTTGGGGGGAGGGGCTGTCAGGTAGGCTGTATGGGGCCCGGTGATTTCTAACAACAGCCCTGGGCCTGACTCAACAGGAGGCGTGTCAGACATCTGCAGAGAGACCCCTGCTTCCACACAGAGAGCGAAGGTCCTTCTCTGCAGCATGCTGGCACAGGACAGGCTCTACGACTCAGGCTGTGGCTGCTTTCTGAAGAAATGAACTGGAAGAATTGCCCCCCCCCCCCCTTTTATTTTGCTGCATCTAGAATATAATAAGCGGAGAGGAGTTGGGCGTTGGGGTAAGGCATGTGATGTGTGCGGTACGGTGTGTCCCAACCCCAGATAACCCCCCTCCGTGTCTTACCTGCATGTCACGAGGGGCTGCAGAACGAGCGAGTCCGGGTACACTCCCGTCCGTCAGGCTCAGGAACGGCGACATCCCAAAATTTCCAGAAAACATGCGTCTCATATGCTGGCGATGCAACGCAAAGGGATCCCTGCAGAGAGGAAAAAGTCAGGAGAGCGCCATCAATTACTGAGGACATAGGAGCGCCTCCGCGGTGTCCCTCCCACCCTGCAATGAGCGATCGAAGACCAGATTCTGTCTGATCCTGGGAGTCACAGAAGTGCTTTATCCCCCCCCCCCCCGTAGGATGTCCGCAGGTTGAAGTGATTATACCGGGATGATGGGTGCAGCTTCAATCATCATCCCCGGATCAGCCAGAGATTCCCACTCAACCACTTACTGAGGATTGTAGCTCCAAATGTCCCCCGATCACATCTGAGCGCTCCGCTCCCTGAAGCAACACGCCCCCCCCCCCTCAAAGTACATGACCTTCCCTTGTGGCCCCATAGACTTCAATAGAAACCCCCGACTTGAGTGTTTTACGAGCGTTTTCAGCTCTCAGACCCTAAATTTCCTCTCCTCCCTCCAGTGCTTTCCATTGGCTAAACAAATGCTCGAAGCTCCAAAACACTTGTAAAAATGGCCGAAAAACGCCAGTAAAACGCCACACCCAGGTGCGAATTAAGCCTTAAAGAGGAGTTCCACCCAGGGGGGCCATTAAAAAAAAAAAAATTAGAAGTTATCAGCTACAAATACTGCAGCTGCTGACTTTTAATTGGACACTTACCTGTCCCTGGGTCCAGCGGTGCGGGGGATCGAAGCCCCGCTCGTCCCCCCCCTCCGCTCGTCGGCGCGGCATTTCAACTGTGGGCGCCGGGCTGTGGCTTCACAGCCTGGCACCCACTGCGCATGCGCGAGCGGCGCCGAGCGCCGTGATTGGCCGCTCAATCACCTGGGACCTGCAATGGGTCCCAGATGATTGACAGGAGGGAAGGAGAAGAGCCGAGCCCTTCCTGTGCCAGGGGGAAGTGATGTCACCAGCCCAGGCAGACGAAGGGGCAGATTACGAGGGACCACCTAGCAACAGGCATTTAGAGGTAAGTAAAAAAAAAAAAAAATATCCAAATGTTTTTTTGTTTTTTTTTTTTTAATTTTTTAGATATGTTTGTTTTTTTGGGTGGAACCCCACTTTAAGGACCCCTCCCTTTTCTGACACTTTATGCTTACAAATAAAAATGTCTTTGGCTAGAAAATTACTTAGAAGAGATCACTTTTATCGGTGGCGGGAGAGGGCTCCCCCCCCTCCGGCTGTGATCCGGTGCCCTCCGCCGCTTACCAGAGCCGTCGGCAGCAGAGGAGGCGATCGTGTCTGTCCCCTGGGCTGACATGGAGACGAGTGAGGGGAAGATGACCCCCCCACCCATCTCCATGATGCCCCCCCCCACCCATCTCCATGACACTGCAGGGCGGAAGAAACGTCAAAACCTCACTTCCCCCCATAGCTCTTAAAAGGCACATTTTTTTCAATGTCAATTTTTCAAATGACAATTTTTTTTTGTTTGTTTTTTGCATTAAAGTCCAAATATGAGATGTGACGTCTTTTTGACCCCCAGATCTCATTTTTAAGAGGACCTGTCATGCTTGGGATGTTTACATTCCTTGTAATAGGAATAAAAGTGACCCAATTTTTTTTTTTTTTTTTTAAAACAGTGTAAAAATAAAATCAAGTAAAATAAATAAGAAAATTTTTTTTTTTTTTAAAACCGCCCGTCCCGACGAGCTCGCGCTCAGAAGCGAACGCATACGTGAGTAGCGCCCGCATATGAAAACGGTGGTCAAACCACACATGTGAGGTGTTGCCGCGATCGGTAGAGCGAGAGCAATAATTCTAGCCCTCGATCTCTTCTGTAACTCCAAACACGCAACCTGTAAAATTTTGTAAAAGTCGCCCATGGAGATTTCTGAGGGTAAAAGTTTGACGCCATTCCACAAGCGGGGCGCAATTTTGAAGCGTGACATGTTGGGTGTCAATTTACTCGGCGTAACATTATATTGCACAATATAAAAAAAAAATGGGCTAACTTTACTGTTGTCTTATTTTTTCATTCAAAAAAGTGAATTTTTTCCAAAAAAAAGTGCGCTTGTAAGACCGCTGCACAAATACGGTGTGAAAAAAAAAGTATTGCAATGACCGCCATTTTATTCTCTAGGGTGTTAGGAAAAAAACCAATATATAATGTTTGGGGGTTCTAAGTAATTTTCCAGCAAGAAAAACGATGGAATAAAATAGCGGTTGTTGCAATATTTTATGTCACACAGCGGTCTTTCAAACAAAAAATACACTAATGAATTAAAAAAAAAAAAAAACTAAGCAGTAAAGTTAGCCCATTTTTTTTCGTCCAAAAGTTTTGATTACCCGTTTTTGTGCATTTAATATTTAAGATATAGGGGTTTTTTAATCTAAATTCTACATACAAGTGAACTGATTGGAGGTTTGTTTTGTTTAATAAATGTTTAAATGTAAAAAATTTTCCGTATCACTGAAGGTTGCTTTCACACTGGAGCGGGCAGGCGTTGACGGTAAAACGCTGCTAGTTTTAGCGGCGCTTTACCGTCATTTTAGCGGCGCTATTTGGCTGCTGGCGGGGCGCTTATAACCCAGCTAGCAGCCGAGGAAGGGGTTAAATGCGCCCCTGAAGCGCCGCTGCCGAAACGCTTTGCAGGCGCTTCGGCAGCAGTGCGCATTCATTTCAATGGGCAGGAGTGGTGGAGGAGGGGTATACACCGCTCCAAAGATGCTGCTTGCAGGACTTTTTTTTAACATCCTGCCAGCGCATCGCCTCAGTGTGAAAGCACTCGGGATATCACACTGAGACTGCAGGGGAGCCGTTTTACAGGCACTTTACAGGCGCTATTTTTAGCCCAAAAGCGCCTGAAAAACGCCCCAGTGTGAAAGGGGTCTAACTGTTAGATTTTATGAGATGAAGGGAAAAAAAAAAAGGGCCTAATATATCGGCCCAAAAAAAAAAAAAAAAAAATCGGCATCACATATCGGCCACCGGCCACCGCGATTTCTAAATATCGGCATCGGCCAGAGAAAAACCCATATCGGTCGACCTCTACTACAAACTGTATGATTGAATCAGTTCTGATCAGCGGGACAGAGGAGGGGGCCGCCGCAGGTCAGACGAGGAGCCAACCGCGGGACAGACGAGGAGCCAACCGCGGGACAGACGAGGAGCCAACCGCGGGACAGACGAGGAGCCAACCGCGGGACAGACGAGGAGCCAACCGCGGGACAGACGAGGAGCCAACCGCGGGACAGACGAGGAGCCTGACAGATTTTTCTGTGATCCC
This sequence comes from Lithobates septentrionalis, assembly GCA_037952835.1. Taxonomy (NCBI): domain Eukaryota; kingdom Metazoa; phylum Chordata; class Amphibia; order Anura; family Ranidae; genus Lithobates; species Lithobates septentrionalis. The sequence goes on along the minus strand of JBBDGP010005867.1, from coordinate 881 downwards.
TAAATGTGTTCCCTCAGCGTGTTCTAACTGTAGGGGGAGGGGACTGACTAGGGGAGCAGAGAGATCGTTGTTCATACTTTGAATGAACACACGATCTCTCTCCTCTCCCCTGAAAGAACTGGGATTTGTGTGTTTACACACACAGTTCCCGGTTCCTGTTCTGTCACGAGCGATCGCGCGTGCCCGGAGCGACGTAAGGTAACGTCATTTCGCCCAGCCGTGCCATTCTGCCGCAGTAAAACTGAGGCAGCTGGTCGGTAAGCAGTTAAAGTAGTGTCGTGCTGAATAGCAGAAAATGGCCCGGTCATGAAGGGGTTAAAACCTTGGGGAGGTGAGGGGACTTACATTAGGAACATAGCGGGGTCCTGTGGCTCGGTGTCCCTCATGAAGCTGAACATGGCTTCCTCTGCGGTTCCTCAGGATTGGCAGCGGGTGAAGGTTACAAAAATCTGAAAAGAAGCAGAAAGAAGAGTTAGTGTGAAAGAAGCCGATGAAATCTCACCCCACCCCCGAGCTCCGCACAACCCACAGAGGTTCCAGGATAAATGTATTCTCGTCTCTTAGGCTCGCCTCACATATATGCGGTGCGGGAAATGCAGCAAATCGTGAAAATGTATTACCGCAACATTTCAGTAAAAAACACATTAAAAGTTAATTTTAGGAGGCCCAAAAACGCAATAAGTTACCCAATGTTTTGGTAAAATATAAAAGCAGAGGTCGCATCGAGTAAATAGATACCCAACATGTCAGGACCTTATATTTTCTATAGGCAATGATTTAAAAGCCCTCTATAGGTGATCAATTTAGATTTGCAGGGGTGTCAAACTGGCGGCCCTCCAGCTGTTGCAGAACTACAAGTCCCATAAGGCATTGCAAAGCTG
>JBBDGP010005866.1:0-16864 GCA_037952835.1 Lithobates septentrionalis | reverse complement strand
CCTCTGAAAAGCGATTTATGTATTCAGCTCCTACTGCTGACTTCCCTAAGAAATGTGGTGGGGGATTGAGCCAAAGCTGAAATGGGCAGAATATCCATTTGAAAGGGCTTTGTATAATTGTGGATTTTACTGGAATCCCTCTTTGATTTGTATGTAGTGTTCTGATTATTTACTTTCTTTCCCAGGTAACGCACAACCATGAGAATGTTTTTGACCTGCAGTGGCTGGATTTACCTGGACATGGCGCCGGAAGAGCTGGACTCTCTGTCGCGGAACATGGCCATCCATCTGAGGAGGCTTCTGGATGAGAGAGATGACTGCAGAGAGGTAAGTCTACAGCAGGGGTTCTCCAGGCTTTCTAAGCTAAGAGCCAGATTACTGTCCTTCAGATTTTAGGGGGGGGGGGGGGGCGGTACTGTAGCCAGTAGGAATAGAAAATGCCTCAGGCTTGGCTGTCAGTGGAAGTAGGAAAATTACATGAGGCCTGTGGTCAGTAGGAGAAATGGTGCCCCGATCACTGGTGTCAGAGGAAAGAATAGTGCCAAAATGTTGGTGTCAGTGGAAAGAATAGAACAAAATTTGTTGCTTTAGCCTACTTATACCATGCAACGCATGATGCTGAGCCATGGCAGGCAGTGTGCAGTCCACCCCTAGTATTTGGGAGGAGGACAGAAGTTTCCCTCCGTCCAGATCTGCTCCTCCTCCCATTCCGCTGGATGCGCAAGGGCAGGGTTTTGATGCCAAGAAGGACTTGATAATGAGAAGGAATCGATGATGAGGGCGACTTGGTGATGGGGGGGGGGGGGGGGGACTCTGATGTGATGGGGAATCTAATGTATGGGAGGGGCTTCTGATATTTAGGTTGGACTCTAATGTGAGGATGGTGTTTCTACTGTGATATGAGGTTGGGGTATCTCTGATGTGATGAGGGACCTCTCTGATGTGATGGACCTCTGACGTGATGGGAGGAATCGATGATGAGGGGGACTTGGTGATGGGGGGGGGGGGGGGTGGACTTTGATCTGATGGGAATCTAACGTATGGGAGGGGCTTCTGATATTTAGGTTGGACTATGTGAAGATGGTGTTTCTAATGTGATGAGAGGTTGGGGGACCTCTGATATGATGGGGGACCTCTGATGTGATGGGGGACCTCTGATGTGATGGGGGACCTCTGATGTGATGGGGGACCTCTGATGTGATGGGGGACCTCTCTGATGTGATGGGGGACCTCTCTGATGTGATGGGGGACCTCTCTGATGTGATGGGGGACCTCTCTGATGTGATGGGGGACCTCTCTGATGTGATGGGGGACCTCTCTGATGTGATGGGGGACCTCTCTGATGTGATGGGGGACCTCTCTGATGTGATGGGGGACCTCTCTGATGTGATGGGGGACCTCTCTGATGTGATGGGGGACCTCTCTGATGTGATGGGGGACCTCTCTGATGTGATGGGGGACCCTCTGATGTGATGGGGGACCTCTCTGATGTGATGGGGGACCTCTCTGATGTGATGGGGGACCTCTCTGATGTGATGGGGGACCTCTCTGATGTGATGGGGGACCTCTCTGATGTGATGGGGGACCTCTGATGTGATGGAGGACCTCTGATGTGATGGGGGACCCTCTGATGTGATGGGAGGAACCTCTGATGTGATGGGGGACCCTCTGATGTGATGGGGGACCCTCTGATGTGATGGGGGCCTCACCTCTCTGATGTGATGGGGGACCTCTCTGATGTGATGGGGGACCTCTCTGATGTGATGGGGGACCTCTCTGATGTGATGGGGGACCTCTCTGATGTGATGGGGGACCTCTCTGATGTGATGGGGGACCCTCTGATGTGATGGGGGACCTCTCTGATGTGATGGGGGACCTCTCTGATGTGATGGGGGACCTCTCTGATGTGATGGGGGACCTCTCTGATGTGATGGGGGACCTCTCTGATGTGATGGGGGACCTCTGATGTGATGGAGGACCTCTGATGTGATGGGGGACCCTCTGATGTGATGGGAGGAACCTCTGATGTGATGGGGGACCCTCTGATGTGATGGGGGACCCTCTGATGTGATGGGGGACCTCTCTGATGTGATGGGGGACCTCTCTGATGTGATGGGGGACCTCTGATGTGATGGAGGACCTCTGATGTGATGGGGGACCCTCTGATGTGATGGGAGGAACCTCTGATGTGATGGGGGACCCTCTGATGTGATGGGGGACCCTCTGATGTGATGGGGGACCTCTCTGATGTGATGGGGGACCTCTCTGATGTGATGGGGGACCTCCTGAGGTGATGGGAGGAACCTCTGACGTGATGGGAGGAATTGATGATGAGGGGGACTTGGTGATAGGGGGGGACTTTGTTCTGATGGGGAATCTAACGTATAGGAGGGGCTTCTGATATTTAGGTTGGACTCTAATGTGAGGATGGTGTTTCTAATGTGATGAGAGGTTGGGGTATCTCTGATATGATGGGGGACCTCTGATATGATGGGGGACCTCTGATATGATGGGGGACCTCTGATGTGATGAGGGACCTATTCTGATGTAATGAGGGACCTCTGACGTGATGGACCTCTGACGTGATGGACCTCTGACGTGATGGGAGGAATCGATGATGAGGGGGACTTGGTGATGGGGGGGGGGGGTGGACTTTGATCTGATGGAGAATCTAACGTATGTGAGGGGCTTCCGATATTTAGGTTGGACTCTAATGTGAAGATGGTCTTTCTAATGTGATGAGAGGTTGGGGTATCTCTGATGTAATGAGGGACCCCTGATGTGTTGGGGGACCTCTCTGATGTAATGAGGGACCTCTCTGATGTAATGAGGGATCTCTCTGATGTAATGAGGGACCTCTCTGATGTGTTGGGGGACCTCTCTGATGTGTTGGGGGACCTCTCTGATGTGTTGGGGGACCTCTCTGATGTGTTGGGGGACCTCTCTGATGTGTTGGGGGACCTCTCTGATGTGTTGGGGGACCTCTCTGATGTAATGAGGGATCTCTCTGATGTAATGAGGGACCTCTGACGTGATGGGAGGAACCTCTGACGTAATAGAGGGACTCTAATGGCCAATGTAAACAACAGGCTGACAAACACTTGTCCAAGCCCTGAAGAAGAAGGGAGGTGTGTGATTAGAAGTGTACAAAGCACTTACAACCACACACCTCTTTAAAACCTTGGCTTAGAAAGCGTTCTGACCATAATTGCTTTAGGAACACTGGCCACCCAGCTCTTTGGATTTTCCTGTTAAGAGAGATTTATTTTTGCACCTTTTTATTAGACACAATTAGGATTTTGTGGCACTCTTACAAGAAAAATATAAGCTGTGTATGTTTTTCTGGGTTACAGGTCAAATTTTTTTCCATTTGTGCCCCCATTAGGTGGGTTTGGCCAGGAAGAGAGTAGCCAGTGAGGCTGACCTTCTGTAACCAGACCCGTCGGTCACCCTGGCAGCCTTTGAACAGAAGCCAAACTGATTTGTCGTCCGGGGACAGAGCTTGGTTGGCGATTTTTCTCTGCTCGGTCGAGCGCGCTGCCTTGATGTCATCTGGCATTTCTCCACTTGACGTTTGAATGCTGGTGGTGATGGGATAGGATGACTAGATGTGCCCCGTTGGGATCGCAGGGTGACTGCAGAGTTCTCAGTTTTATAGAAGGCTTTTTTGCCTTGTCCCAATTAATTTTTAATTGATTTTGACCAATAGAAGTCTAGTTTAATTAGTAGTAGTGTCATTCTGTTCAGGACCTGGGGATGTGATTGTTTAGCTGTAGAGTTTTCATCATACATTTTCTGGCATTGTATATTTTGGCGCAGGAATGTTTTAGTGCTGTTCCAATATTGATGTGAAAACATATTTGCATTATTGCAATATTCTTCATTGTTCTGCTGTTGGGAAACTATTTATAAAGAGTTTGCATTCGTACAGTGCAGGGGTCTCCAAACTTACTATACAAAGGATCAGTTTACTGTCCTGTAAACTTTATGGGGGCCAGGCTGTGGCCATTGGGAGAAGAAAATGTTGTGCGTCAGTGGGACTAAACAATGCCCCATCATTGGTATAATAATTAGAACCATGATGGAGTGGTGGAAGTGTCTTCATCCCAATAATGAAGAGAAGAAAAAATACCTTCCAAAAAGGAAAATAAGGGACTACTGTTGGCACTACAGAAAAATGGACTCCAAATTGGGGTTATATAGTCAACTATTTGTATTTGAATTTTATAGATTATTTATATATCCTATTAATCCCTGATGAAGAAGACAACACTCATCTCTGAAACGTGTTGGGTATAGGATTCTGTATCTTTATTTTGCATATCTTGATTCCTCAGTATTCATGACCATGTTCAATATTTTTATGTATTTTTTTTCCTCTAATAAATTTAAAATATTTTTTTTACCTTCATTGTCTTTTGGTAGTGCCTTTAAAATCCCACCCCCAGGGGTTCTCTGTTTTAAACTCAAGGATGTTCTATGATGTAAACACAAAACAATAAGTCTCATATACTGTATATACATGCATAAATAGATGTGTTGAATATTTAACTAAATTACTAACCGAACTGTGCTGGATATGGACATGTACATCATTGGTATAAGGGGGAGTAATCATGTCCCATCATTGCTATATTGGGGAGTAATCGTGCCCCATCGTTGGTATAAGGGGGAGTAATGGTGCCTAATTGTTGGTATAAGGGGGAATAATAGTGGCCCTTAATTAGTATCAGTGGGAGAAATGGTGCCCCATCATGAGTGTCAGTGGGAGGAATAGTGCCCCATTATTGATATACGTGGGAGGAATAGTGCCCCATCATTGCTATATGGGGGAGTAACAGTGTCCCATAATTGATGTCAGTGGGAGCAAAAGTGTCCCATCATTGCTGTCAGTGGGAGCAAAAGTGACCCGCCATTGGTGTCGGTGGGAGGAATAGTGCCCCGTCATTGGGGTCAGCGGAAGGAATAGTGCCCCGTCATTGGGGTCAGTGGGAGGAATAGTGCCCCATCATTGGTATCAGTGGATATTGCCCTAGTGGGAGGAATAGTGCCCTATCATTGGGGTCAGTGGGAGGAAAAGTGCCCCATCATTGGGAGGAATAGTGCCCCATCCTTGGTATCAGTGGGAGGAATAGTGCCCCATCATTGGTATCAGTGGATAGTGCCCCAGTGGGAGGTATAGTGCCCCATCATTGGTATAAGGGGGAGTAATGGTGCCCCATCATTGGTATAAGGGGGAGCAATGGTGCCCCATCATTGGTATAAGGGGGAGCAATGGTGCCCCATCATTGGTATAAGGGGGAGCAATGGTGCCCCATCATTGGTATAAGGGGGAGCAATGGTGCCCCATCATTGGTATAAGGGGGAGCAATGGTGCCCCATCATTGGTATAAGGGGGAGTAATGGTGTCCCATCATTGGTATAAGGGGAAGTAATGGTGCCCCATCATTGGCATATGGAGGCGTAATGGTGCCCCATCATTGGCATAAGGGGGCGTAATGGTGCCCCATCATTGGTATAAGGGGAGTAATGGTGCCCCATCATTGGTATAAGGGGGAGTAATGGTGCCCCATTGTTGGTGTCAGTAGTAGTGCCCCATCATTGGTTTCAGTGGGAAGAATAGTGCCCCATTGGTGTTAGTGGCAGGAACTATGCTCCACTGCTGATGGTGTGAGGAATAATGCCCAAAGGGCTGGATAAAAGCAAGCAAAGGTTCGCATCCAGTCCCCAGACAGCAGTTTGGAGACAGGTCTGGGGAACTTGCAAGTTTGTTTGTTTTGTGTGAATAGGGCAAAAACTTTTTTTCTATTTTCTCTTCTGAACAAATGGTTTTATTATGGGCCATAGAAAAAGAATGCAATTATTGCCACTAGATGGATCTGTGGACCATTGGAGACACACAGTTTTGTAAAAGATTCCGTGTAACCATTCTAGAAAACGCTACAGGGAATTGGCAAATAATTGTAACCAATAATTACTCTTAGAAAAACCTGTGATAATGGCATCAGTCTTTGTGCCAATGGCTTCGCCTGCACAATCATTGGGTTTATATCGGGCCATCTCTTGGACCTTCTCTGTGCCTAAAGTGCGTTTTATTCTTTAAGCAGGATCTATCCATTTATTTTTATCATATATTTACTTTACTTTTGTGTTCAGTACCAATTTAAAAGTCATTTGGTAAATGTGATATATTGTAAATTATTTCATGTTTACCAATTGTGAGCAGCAGGTGGTGCTCTAAGCAAGTCTCGGGTAGCTCTTTCCTGCCCTCTGGACTGGCAGAGGTGGCATCACCTTAAAAGGAACCTGCACTGAGAGAGGTTCAAGGCTGTCTTTGCTGGCCACCTCTGAAAATTCCTGCTGGCTCAGCACTTTCTAAGTTGCAGTCATGGAACAATCAATCTCAGTGCCGGTAGAAATTGTCCCAGGGATGGTCTGCGATTGGTTAGGACGCACTGAATTGTTCCCCTCAATTCCCATCTTCTGTATTCCAGGTGGTTGTAGATCTGACCCAGGAGCGGGATTACCTCCAGTCTCTGAACCCACCAAGTCCCGTCAAGTCTTCCAGCCCAGACCTCTCATCCAACGTGGTCAACCACCTCGCCACCGAGGACAAACAGCACCTCGCCGTGGAGCTGGCGGACAGCAAAGCCAAACTACGGAGGATCCGCCAGGAGCTGTAAGTGGTGCCATGGACTCTCCAGTAAGCGGCATTTACGGTTAGCCCAAGACCTTCCGCAATGGAATTATACGGACACATAAATAACGTTTCCTATGGGCTCTGGTTGCCAAGCGGAGGCAGATGTATAAACGGTTTTGGGTGTTACAGCCTTTTAATTTCGCAATGTTTTCGATTTATTTGCAGAACAACCTATACATATACAGGAAGATATAAAAATACTGATACACCATAACAAAAAGATCCTAACAAAATCACAGATCAACTTAAATATGTAATTTCAGACGTTTCAGTCTTTTTGTATTGGCATCTTTAATTAAATGACTACCTGGAGCTCCTATCATGCTCATGGCACTTACTGTTATAGGGTGACCACGGTCTCCCCATTGTGCTCCTGTGTTGTCACCTTTGTCGCATACACCCCTGCTGGGAAGTTTAAGCAGCAGGGGCGGGCATAGTACACTGTTGTCATTATCAGGATGTAGACTGGAAGAAAGCCGCAGGGGATCGTTGGGATGGGAAAAAGGCAAAACAATATTTAAAAATTAAAAAAGGGCAAATGTCTTGCTACGCAGAGCTTTGGGTGAACCCAAGGGGTCTATGTATAAAACATTTGCTGTAATAAATGTGACGAACATTCACACAGCCTCAACGATAATTTGTCTGATTTTGATTATATGATCGCCATCTAGTGCCCATAATGCAGTATTTTCCTAATTGGGTCTCTAACAAGAGTAAGAAGGCAGGGGGCGCCACCATCTAAGTGTAGCACTTTATTAAAACATTAAGTGTTAAAAACAATATGCACTAACTTGGTAAACCATAGTGTATGGACACATCAATGGTAACGCTTGATGTCTTCAGAATTCCGTAGGGAAGCTTGCTAGCACAGAAGATCCTGGAAACTGGCTGTAGATTGTGCGCAGTCCAGAATAATGAAGTCCCGCCCAAGATCGCTGTGCTAGCGTGCTGCTTGTCTCGTGTATCTACAAGGCAGCACCACCCAGTTCATCCTCCTCCTGCCCATGCCTATAAAGTCCCGCTATCCAATGGGGCCACTAGGCTTGATAAAGGGACAGAGCCCTGAAATGCGTAGCCACTAACCTAGCTTAGTGGGATCACCGCCTGCTGTCCAATGGGGCCACTAGGCTTGATAAAGGGACAGAGCCCTGAAACACGTAGCCACTAACCTAGCTTAGTGGGATCGCCGCCTGCTATCCAATGGGGCCACTAGGCTTGATAAAGGGACAGAGCCCTGAAACGCGTAGCCTCTAACCTAGCTTAGTGGGATCGCGGCCCCCGATCCAGCACCTCCTCGACATCACGTCGCTTATGATTTCAGCCAGCGGTGCATTCCACAGCATCCAACAGACCCAGCCACTTCCTGCAATCTCTGCGTTGCCTGGTTAACATTTTCCACTGCCCAGTCTACAGCCAGTTTCCAGGCTCCTCTATGATGGCAAGCTTCCCTGCCGAACTCTGCAGACGTCAAGCAATACCATTGATGTGCCCATACACTGTATTTAGTGAGTGAGTGCATATTGTTTTTAATGTTTTAATAAAGTGCTACACTTAGATGATGGCGCTCCCTGTCTTGTTACTCTTATTACAGTTCCATAACAGAGGATTTTCCAAAACTCGTATCGGAGAAGCAGCAGCCATCTCCCAAAGTGATCGATTTTATACAAGCTGTGTAACCCTATAGAACTCATATGGCCTTATGACTTTTTATTCTGCTCGGGTATATGCCATATTAATTTTTTTTTAATTAATTTTCCTGATTGGGGTATGTCAGGAAAAATACCACATTATGGCCACTGGATGACACTTACAATCATAGGAAATAACCGTCTTGGGTCCCTTTTCACACGGGCTATCCGATCAGGTCCACCTGTCAGTCTTTCAGGCAGACCTGATCGGACCCTCCAGTCTGTTCTATGGAGCAGCTGATGTCTTCAGACACCTGTCCGCTGATTCCCGCCACCTTCTAATCCGATTCTGTTCACCAAAAACAGACAGATGGGTATCCTATTCCTCATCTGTCAGGCGGATTGGATGACATCGGATGGAAACAGACAAGCGGTCCGTTTCCATCCGATTGCCCCATAGAGGAGAGTGGGACTGTGTCCGCTCTGCATAGTCGAGCAAAACGTGGACCTGTCAACCGGGGTCAGCGGAGAGATGCCCCACTGAGCAAGCGGATTCCATTTAGTGGAGGCGCCTGTGTGAAAAGGGCCTTAGACAAAAGCTCAGCGAAGCTGGCCCCCCTACAATCAGCACAAATAAAAACTCAAGTGTGTTTCTTTAGTGCTACGTTTGTGCTGTTTTGTGCTGTAAAAATTTACATTTGTGCTGCTTTTATTTTTAAGATATTAGCAATTGTTTTTTCCAGACTATGACATCACCTAGCCCCCCTACAACGCCCAAATGACACAAAACTGGTCTCGTTGGTTAGTGCTACGTTTGTGCTGGTTTGTGCTGCTAAAATTTTTATTTGTGCTGTTATGGTTTTTAAGTTATAACAGTTTATTTTTTTTTTTCAAACCCCACTCACTTTGCCCACCCTATAATCAGCACAAATAAAAACTCAAGTGTGTTTCTTTAGTGCTACATTTGTGCTGTTTTGTGCTGCTAAAATTTTTGTTCTACCTTTTATCGTTTTTTGCGTTATTAATGATTTATTAAAGGTCACCAAAAGTCAGTCAGCCCCCCTACAACACCCAAATGACACAAAACTGGTCTCGTTGGTTAGTGCTACGTTTGTGCTGTTTTGTGCTGCTAAAAATTCTGTTCTATCTTTTATCGTTTTTGCGTTATTAATGATTTATTAAAGGTCACCAAAGGTCAGTCAGCCCCCCTACAACGCCCAAATGACACAAAACTAGTCTCGTTGGTTAGTGCTACGTTTGTGCTGTTTTGTGCTGCTAACATTTCCGTTCTATCTTTTATCGTTTTTTCGTTATTAATGATTTATTAAAGGTCACCAAAGGTCAGTCAGCCCCCTACAATGCCCAAATGACACAAAACTGGTCTCGTTGGTTAGTGCTGTTTGTGCTCTTTTGTGCTGCTAAAATTTCCGTTCTATCTTTTATCGTTTTCGCGTTATTAATGATTTATTAAAGGTCACCAAAAGTCAGTCAGCCCCCGTACAACACCCAAATGACACAAAACTGGTCTCGTTGGTTAGTGCCTCATTTGTGCTGGTTTGTGCTGCTAAAATTTTTATTTGTGCTGTTATGGTTTTTTAGTTATAACAGTTTTTTTTTTTTTCAAACCCCACTCACTTTGCCCACCCTACAATCAGCACAAATAAAAACTCAAGTGTGTTTCTTTAGTGCTACATTTGTGCTGTTTTGTGCTGCTAAAATTTCCGTTCTACCTTTTATCGTTTTTGCGTTATTAATGATTTATTAAAGGTCACCAAAAGTCAGTCAGCCCCCCTACAACACCCAAATGACACAAAACTGGTCTCGTTGGTTAGTGCTACGTTTGTGCTGTTTTGTGCTGCTAACATTTTCGTTCTATCTTTCATCATTTTCGTGTTATTAATGATTTATTATCGGTCACCAAAGGTCAGTCAGCCCCCCTACAATGCCCAAATGACACAAAACTGGTCTCGTTGGTTAGTGCTGTTTGTGCTCTTTTGTGCTGCTAAAATTTCCGTTCTATCTTTTATCGTTTTCGCGTTATTAATGATTTATTAAAGGTCACCAAAAGTCAGTCAGCCCCCGTACAACACCCAAATGACACAAAACTGGTCTCGTTGGTTAGTGCCTCATTTGTGCTGGTTTGTGCTGCTAAAATTTTTATTTGTGCTGTTATGGTTTTTTAGTTATAAAAGCTTGTTTTCATATTTGTGCTTTTTTTGTGTCATAATAATAAAAATTCGTGCTGCTTTTATTTTTAAGATAATAGCAATTTGTTTTTTCCAGATGATGACATCACCCCGCTCTCCTGTCACATACCTGGTTAGTGGACTCCTGGTTAGAAAGCAGCCATGGGAGCACAGTGAGGTATGAGTGCCTGTGATCAGTCCAGTATACTGCGTGGTGGAAGCAGTCAGCAGGTGGATGTGGCGGCAGAACCAGCTGGTGGCAGATGAGCTGGCACTGAGCTTGGCTGGTGGCAGACTGTGGGTAAGCAGCTGGAAGCAGGAGACAGATGAGACCTTGCTGGGCTGAAGAGCTGTAGCAGGCTGGATGAGCAGGATGCAGGGTCAGATGAGCCGGGTCCATAATGGTCAGGCAGATCAGGCATAGACGGCACACATGTAAGACAAAGACAATTCCATAGCTCAACTCACCAACCAGTCTGCTGACCAACCAAATTAGCCTGTCTAACCATCTGTTAAAAGCAGGGGTTTAGTTAGCACACATTTGCAAACGCATGTGAAAGCTGCAAGGCCTCGTCAAGGCACCCTGTATTACTTGCAGTCCTAACACTACTAAATTTATAAGTGTCTCCACAGTGGAAGCACATGCATTGAATGGATAGGTGTGAGACAGGTGAGCCTGGAGGCCGCCCAAGCCCCCTTAAAGGGACAGGAGCACACTGGACACCCAGCAAGAGCACAATGGCAGCAAAGGTGTCCAGTGTGTCCCCGACCCAAATTTACGAACAGTAACAAAACACTGGCCACCGCCCACACCCATAACTGGCCTTCACAGTAAGGAGCACATGGAGGGCATATACATGTAAGACAAAGACAATTCCATAGCTCAACTCACCAACCAGTCTGCTGACCAACCAAATTAGCCTGTCTAACCTAACCTGTTAAACGCGTTAAATAGTAAATAACTGAAAAACAAAAAGTGGTAGAACTGATATTTAAACAGCACAAACCAGCACAAAGGAGGCACCAACCAGCCCAGTTTCATGCCCTTTGTCTCTTGTAGGGGGGCTGGGTAACCTTTGGTGACCTTTAATAAATCAACAATAACTGAAAAACAAAAGGAGATAGAGTGGAAAGTAAATAGGCACAAACCAACACAAACGTGGCACTAACCAACCAGCCCGTTTTTCATTTTGTTTGGCTGCTGTAGGGGGTGTCAGGGAAGGCTTTCGCATAGCACAAATGATGTCTCCCTGTACATACATATGTGCATGCGCAGACTGGCAACTGGCTGGGCAGATGAGCGTGAGCCTGTCACCAATGCTGGCACCAGACAGACTATTTAAACAGGCTGCAATTTGGTGTGCCGCTTCTATGTGTTCATTCCTGATTCCTGTATTTGACCTCTGATCCTAACCCAGCTTGCTCCTGATCTCCGTTTGACTGCTACCTGCCCTGACCTTGGCTTGTCTCTGGATTCTGCTTCTGCCTTCTCTTCTTGCCTGATCTACCTCCTGTTGCTGACTTGGTTTGTGACCCGATTATCCTGTTGTGTGCCGTCTATGCCTGATCTGCCTGACCATTATGGACCCGGCTCATCTGACCCTGCATCCTGCTCATCCAGCCTGCTACAGCTCTTCAGCCCAGCAAGGTCTCATCTGTCTCCTGCTTCCAGCTGCTTACCTACAGTCTGCCACCAGCCAAGCTCAGTGCCAGCTCATCTGCCACCAGCTGGTTCTGCCGCCACATCCACCTGCTGACTGCTTCCACCACGCAGTATACTGGACTGATCACAGGCACTCATACCTCACTGTGCTCCCATGGCTGCTTTCCAACCAGGAGTCCACTAACCAGGTATGTGACAGGAGAGCGGGGTGATGTAATCATCTGGAAAAAACAAATTGCTATTATCTTAAAAATAAAAGCAGCACGAATTTTTATTATTATGACACAAAAAAGCACAAATATAAAAACAAGCTTTTATAACTAAAAAACCATAACAGCACAAATAAAAATTTTAGCAGCACAAACCAGCACAAATGAGGCACTAACCAACGAGACCAGTTTTGTGTCATTTGGGTGTTGTACGGGGGCTGACTGACTTTTGGTGACCTTTAATAAAGCATTAATAACACGAAAACGATAAAAGATAGAACGGAAATTTTAGCAGCACAAAAGAGCACAAACATAGCACTAACCAACAAGACCAGTTTTGTGTCATTTGGGCATTATAGGGGGGCTGAGTGACCTTTGGTGACCTTTAATAAATCATTAATAACGCAAAAACGATAAAAGGTAGAACAGAAATTTTAGCAGCACAAAACAGCACTAATGTAGCACTAAAGAAACACACTTGAGTTTTTATTTGTGCCGATTGTAGGGTGGGCAAAGTGAGTGGGGTTTGAAAAAAAAAATAAACTGTTATAACTTAAAAACCATAACAGCACAAATAAAAATTTTAGCAGCACTAACCAACGAGACCAGTTTCGTGTCATTTGGGCGTTGTAGGGGGGCTGACTGACCTTTGGTGACCTTTAATAAATCATTAATAACGAAAAAACGATAAAAGATAGAACGGAAATGTTAGCAGCACAAAACAGCACAAACGTAGCACTAACCAACGAGACCAGTTTTGCGTCATTTGGGCATTGTAGGGGGGCTGACTGACCTTTGGTGACCTTTAATAAATCATTAATAACGCAAGAACGATAAAAGATAGAACGGAATTTTTAGCAGCACAAAACCGCACAAACGTAGCACTAACCAACGAGACCAGTTTTGTGTCATTTGGGCGTTGTAGGGGGGCTAGGTGATGTCATAGTCTGGAAAAAACAATTGCTAATATCTTAAAAATAAAAGCAGCACAAATGTAAATTTTTACAGCACAAAACAGCACAAACGTAGCACTAAAGAAACACACTTGAGTTTTTATTTGTGCTGATTGTAGGGGGGCCAGCTTCGCTGAGCTTTAGACAAAGTATGGAACTTTTTTTTTTTTTTTTTTTTTTTTTTTTTTTTGGCGACTGAACATTTTTTGTCACATTCATAAAGTGAATTTTCCATGAATAGACCCCCAAAATGTCATCTAATCGGGGTTTAGATCTGCTTTAGGATCTACTTAAGATTCTCATTTGGACGGTTCTTACTCTCCTTTGCACAGATTTTCTCAGCACTACTTCCATATAATATACAATAAGACTTTGGATGTGTGATTTTACATTTTAGGGAGGAGAAGACGGAGCTGTTGATGGACACCAAACATGAAGTGGAGAGGCTAAACCTGGAGCTTCAAAAACTAAAACAAGACGTGAGTCTCATCTCCTCTCCCTGAGTATTGGCAAGGGGGTTCTAGAAAAAGCTGAGGAAACTAAAGTTATGTATTGAAAAAAATAATAATTTGTGTAAATTTTTTTTTTCTTGTGTAGAACATCCAGCTATCATCTGAAGCTCGAACCGCACGGACCTACAGAGACGAGCTGGACTCGCTGAAGGAGAGGGCGGGTAAAGTGGACCGGCTAGAGAATGAGCTTGCACGGTGTAAAGAGAAGTTGCATGACGTGGACTTCTACAAGGCCAGAATGGACGTACGTTACATACTTTGTTGTCTTGTGCACATACCGGGCCCGATAAACTAATGGTGGCTCAGAGTGAGAATTTGCAAAAGGGAAATTGTTATCCAAGTTGGTGCAATATTAATGTTCTGTGGCCACCCTAATTTCTTGGGTGTAGTGAGGGTCGCTACTTCGGGGGGGGGGGGGATACCTCGGTGAGTGGGCTCCAAGTCACTCCTTTTCCGATACAGAAGTTGAAGGGGAAGAGACCTGAAGAGCTCAAATGGGAAGAGGGGAGTGGGCAAACAGCGGTCTTCTCCTTTTGGTATCAAAAAGTTTATTAGTATCAAAGATTATTTAATATTAAGGCAGACTTTTTAATGTATATGTAGTCTGCCTTTATATTAATTAGTTAATCTTTGATACTAATAAACATTTTGATACCGAAAGGAGAAGACTGCTGTTTGCCCAATCCCCTCTTCCCATTTGAGCTCTTCAGGTCTCTTCCCCTTCAACTTCTTTTATGCTTGTTTTTTGAGTTCGGGATTATAGGAAATGGTGCCACCCTATCTGGGTGAGTCGGCACTCCGAATGTACCGAGTGATGTACTCGCTCATTGCCTTGGTCCTATGAGATGATCTGAACCCTCCCCCTTTATCACCTTTTCCGATACAGAAATGGAAACTGAGGTTGTGTGCACACCTATACTGAATTTACACTTCGTTGGAGTAGAAAGGCAGGTATCGATTAAATGGAATCAAGCTGCTCCTCCATCTACCTGACAGTGGCTCCAGATGGAGAACCAGATCCTCCTATTTGAAAAAATTTATCTTTGAGCATAGGGGGCTGCCCCACTAAATTCAATAAGGTGTGGGACCCTTGGTCTTCATACACTCTCACTATCACAACTACCCGAGAGCTTAGAGCCTATACTTGGTTTATAGATCTGGACATGCTCATACCTCCATGCCTGATAGTGTTGTCTGATGCCCGACTCACCATTACTTGGCCGATAAGTGACTGGATGTCATCCGTTTATGTGAAAAATGTATCATCATTGATCTCTGTATATACAGCTGTAAATCTGATACGTAATTGTGTACTGAACTGTATTTTCATTGTGCTCATGTTGAGCACCTTGGTCCTTGTACCAACATGTCAATGAGAAAGGCAGGTATTGGTGGTTTGGAGGAATAGTTGATGTCTGTAGATCTCGTGCTGAGAAAAATGATAAAGCAAAAGTCAACTATTCCTCTAAGCCACCAACACCTGTCGCCCTGCTCCACCGAGGTGTAAATTCGGCACACTTGTGCACACAACCCCAGTTCCCCTTTCTGTATCGGAAAAGGAGTGACTTGGAGCCCACTCACCCAGGGATTTTTTTTTTCTCCCAGGTAGTGAGTGACTCACTACAGTTTGGAAATTAGGGTGGCCACAGACTGTAGATATTGTGCCGAGAAGAATAGGCTAAGCCTTCTATGTCCACCCTAATTTTCTGGCTGTAGCGAGGGACACTACCTTGGGGACAAATACCTCGGTGAGAGGGCTCCATGTTATTCCTTTTCCGATACAGAAATGGGAGCTGGGGTTGTGTGCACACTTGTGCTGATTTGTGGTGGAACAAGAGGGCAGATATATTGGTGGTTTGGAGGAATAGTTGACGTCTGCTCTGCTATTTTACTGAGCGTGATATCTCTGGTCTGTGGCCACCCTAATTTTTCAGCTGCTTTCTGGGCTGTTGCTTGGCGGAAAAATCTTTTTCAGACACAGAAATGGGCATTGGGGTTTTTGCACACTTGTGCCAAATTTACACCTCCGGGCAGGTTGCGGCGGGTTGGAGGAAGAGTTGATGTCTACTCTTCCATCTTTCTTGGAACAGTATCTAGGGTCGGTGGCCAACCTGATATCCTGGCTGTAGCGATGGCCGCTACTTGGGAGGGGGGGGGGGCGGGGGCCACTCAATGAGTGGGCCTCAAGTCTTTCTTTTTCTGATTTAGAAATGGGAATTGTGGTTTTTGCACCAGTGTGCCGAGTTTACACCTAGGGGCAGGTTGGAGGAAGAGTTGGCGTTTACGCTGCCATCTTTCTCGGCACGGTATCTATGGTATGTGGCCACCCTAATATCCTGACTGTAGTGTCGGCACTTCTTGGGGGGCGTGGAGAATCCCCTTGGTGAGTGGGCTCCAAGTTCTTTTTCCGATTACAGAAATGGGAATTGGGGTTTTTGCACACACATGCTCATTTTACACCTTGGGGCAGGTTGAGGAGGGTTGGAGGAACAGTTGACATCTACTCTGACATCTTTCCCGGCATGGTATCTTCGGTCTGTGGCCGCCCTAATATCCTGGCTGTAGTGTGGGCTGCTACTTGGGGAAAAATTCTCTATCAAAAAGTGGGCTCCAAGTCCATTCTTTTTTCTGATACAGAAATTGGATTTGGGGTTTTTGCACACGTGTGCTGAATTTACACCTCGGGGCAGGTTGAGGAGGGTTGGAGGAAGAGTTGACGTCTACTCTGCCATCTTTCCTGGCATGGTATCTATGGTCTTTGGTCGCCCTAAAATCCTGGCTGTAGTTACGGCCGCTGCTTGGAGGGAAAAATCCATCAATGAGTGGGCTCCAAGTCATTCTTTTTCCGATACAGAAATGGGAACTGGGGTTTTTGCAGAAGTGTGCCAAATTTACCCTTCAGGGCAGGTTGGAGGAAGTGTTGACGCCTGCTCTGCCTTCTTTATCAGCATGGTATCTACAGTCTGTGGCCGCCCTGATTTCCCAGTTGGATTGAGGGCTGCTACTTGGGGGA